>JARHVA010006280.1:0-205000 GCA_037957365.1 Torreya grandis
ATTTTAAAAATTAATGTTCTCAATCTTTACACAGTCACCACATTCATCTCTAACATTATCAATTCTGGTAGACAATGGTTTATCTATACCCACACTCCCCAAAAAATCAACCACTCTATTGCTTTCATGAAAATAATGTGATCACTTACGTTCATCAAACTAGTCTAATTTGGGCCAAATAATCACAAAAATGTTCTCTAATTTTTAAGATTTATCCTTCTAATTTTTCAATGCTTAAATGATTACCTATGAATCTTCTTCAATTTCCCAAAAAAAATTCCACATTCCAAAGCTAACTCAATAACTACAACCAGTGATTGAGCCTCTACTTCATTATTCAGTCCATCAAGTAACTTCAAGGACATTTCTTTTATTAGAGATCTATTACAATATTTAATAACATAACCAACCCCTAAGTCTCCTAGATTCCCTCTATAAACTCCATCAAAGTTGAGCTTAAACCATCGTGGTTGTGGAGGACACTATATAGCTTCCTTTTCATTCCTCTTATTCTTTTTATCTACAATTGACCCTTTAATGGATATAGATAATCATAATTAATTTATAGGTAATATATTGATTTTACTACATCATATATATAAATAATCATAACAATAAAATTGTAAAAATAATTAATCTATACATAATATATATGGATTTTACCACATCATATTTATAAATTAAATTATTTTTTATTAGATTGGTTAAATAATAGGTTTTGAAAGGCCCCATAGCCTTTTACAAAGGAGAGAATGAAAAATTAAATATTAAAAAACAAATGGGATGCCTCTGCCAGTGGTAAAGAAATGGACAGTAAGATTCCATCAAAACAAGATCTTCTACCAAAAATAAACTGAAACAAAAACTTACCCAAAAACTTATGTAATGTTTCTACCAAACTAAACCTAGGGACCTAATCCCTTTATCGTTGGTATTTAGGATTACCATGGGGTCCTCCTGAGTGGAGGACCATATATGAATGTTGGACCATTGTTTTTCTACCTTTTTGCCTTTTCTGAACTACTAAACATCCTCCCTTATAGTCAGTCTGAGGGGCTAAAGAGGTTTCCTCAACTACGATGCAGGGCTAGGATTTGTCTTCCATTGTAGTCCTTAGATTAGTGTCTACCCTGAAAGAATCTAGATCTAGGATCCCCTTCAAGAAGGAAGCTAAGGTTGGCCTAGCCTTCCTTGTAGAGATTAAATCAATAAATAGTTCATCTTTAGAGTGTGATGAGTTTTTGGGATCCTTGTTTGAAGTAGGAGAAGTAAGGGCTTCAAAAAAAGAGTTATTTTTTTTGAGGCTATAGTTTTTGGTCAAATGCCCAGTGCCAAAACAACTATGATAGTGAAACAAAAGGCCTTCATAGTCAATAGCTTGAGACCAAGTGTAGCTTCCAACCTTCAAGATGATTTTTTTTGGAAGATTCTTAGAGGTATCAATGTTTACCAAGATCTTAGCAAAAGTAGCGAGGGAAAAAATATTGATATCTAGATGCATTTGTAGATACTGACCCAAAGATCTACCAATAGCCCACAAGTGATATTTCATCTAAAATTGAAGTGAAAGGTTGGGCAAAAGAACCTAGATTGGTTTCATATATGAAGGTTCAGTGAGGGGATTGAAGGTAGGGACCAAGATTTCATGAGCAAGGATTTTTTATTCAAGTTCTAAGGAAGGTCATGAATCTTGTCCTTATCCTCAATATTATGACAAATAATAATGAAGTAGCCTTTCGCACCAGGGTAAATATCAAGTTTAATTGAGCAATGGGGTTTTCAATTCTTTAAAATCTAATTATTAAGATCTTGGAGCTTTATCCAGAGATCTACAAATTTGCTAATGATGACCCTGGTAAAAAAGTATTCCTTCAATTTGAGAACAACCATGGTTTTTTATTTATCAATAATCACTACTGGCTTAGTAAGAGGAGGGGGTGAGAGGTATGGGATCCAATCTGGGAGCTAGATGAGAGATAAATTTGATGAAAGAGGTAGTCCTACATTACAAAGTGACCTTTGCCTCCATTACCATAACATCCCAGTTGGGTTGGATGTGACTACAAGGGTTTGGAGCTAGGTGGCCTACCAGGATTTTTTGCCCCCAACTAGAGTAGATCCATATTGTTGTTGACAGAAGGGGTTTATTGGTTGGAATAGAGGCTTGAACATGGAAGGGGGAATATCCCTAGATAGGTCTGATGCTATAGGCTAAGTGTCCTACTACTGGTGATAGGCGACAATTAAAATTAGCGATGACTAGGGAAAGTGAGAAATAATGGTGCTTCCACACAGATCCACATGGGTAGAGACATCATTTGAATTTATTTATGTGGGAGATCACTATGAACATTTGGAGCCATCGTGCATTGAGAGTTAAGCGACATTTATAAATTAAAATATAAAAACAATGAATTATAAAAATAAATTATAATAAAAAATATCACCACACCATAGATAATATAATCATAATTAATATGTAGTATATAGATTTTATTGCATCATATTTATAATAGATAATCATAATTAATTTATATGTAATATATAGAATTCATTGCTTATAGATAATCATAGCAATAAAATTTTAAAAATAAATTATCATAAAAATATCAACACATATAATAAATAAATAAATAAATAAATAAATAAATAAATAGTATAGATAATCACTCACACACACACACACACACACACATAATGATGAAATTGTAAAAATAAATTATCATAAAAAATATTACAACGTAACAATAAATAAATAAATAGTATAGATAATCATAATTGATTTATAGATAATGTCTAATCATAACTAATTTCTAGATAATATATAAATTTTACCACATAAATAGATAATATATAAATTTTATCACAATATATTTAAAGATAATTATAACAATAAAATTTTAAAAATAGAATATCATTAAAAAAATCACCACATGATAATAAATAAGTAGATAATATAAAGATAATCATCACTAATTTATAAGTAATATATTCTATCATATCATATTTATAAAGATAATCATAAAAAATATATAGTTTTTACCACATCATATTTATAAATAAACATAACAATATAATTATAGAAATACATACGTATTTAGATAAATCTATATAAAATACATATCATTCTTAAGAATAATATTTTTACATAGATTTATCTAACATATAACATATATTTGTTAGTATTGAATAAATAACTATCCTACTTTAAATTCAATAGAAATCTAATTTATTAACCAAATAAAAGATACTATATTTAATCTTAAATATGTGATAACATATCCATATTATCAACAATATATAGATAAATGATCATAATTGTGATAAACATTAAAACTTTGAAAAAAAAGGATCATGAATATTCTTCATTACAAATTTAAAATTAACCTAAAAATAATAAAATTTTTAATTTAATTAATGTTGTTGATGATAAAATATTTTAAAGTAAATTTTTAGATAAAACAGTATATGATTTTATAATCATTTATATTTCTAATAATAATAATAATAATAATAATAATAATAATAATAATAATAATAATAATAATAATAATAATAATAATAACACAATTTTTAAAAAAACCTATTTTAATATTATAAATTACCAAAAAAATAAATAATTTTTTTAATAAAATACTTTTAGAGGGCTACTAGAAATATTCTTTATAAAATATTTAAAATTAATATAATTTAAAAATTAAATAATATAATACATTAACAAACCATCCAGTAAAATATAGATAAAGTGTTCAGTCACCAAATATAACAAACACCAAAAATTAAAAATAAAATAAAAAAGCAGAACCAGAATGTCATGTGATATAGGCAAATGGAAAAATTAAAGAACGTACACAACAATTTCTTTTTGTTAAAAACTAAAACAAAAATTGTATGACCTAATCATTAGTGTTATGGCCAAGTCTGAGATGCAACTTGGAATAATTATCTAACCCTCTATGTTTTTAGATTTCAAATTTTTTTTTGGTATAACCTGTGGTGAGCAAAAGCCGTATTGTGGACAAGGAGATGATAGAAAACGTAGCCGTTAGGTTTACCTCTAGAAATAATGTATGATCTATTGTAGCATGGTCCTCCAAATTTCAAAGGAAAGATGACTTAATTTCCTACGCCCTTATACTTTCAAACTCTATTTTTTCAACTTGTATGGCATAAAAACTTCAAACAACGTACACAATTTGCTAGAAAAAAAACTTTTAAACAAGAGAAAGCTTGTGAGAGAATAAACGACTTTTGGGATAAGACAATAAAATAATGTTTTTTTCTGTATTAAAATCTGAAATATGTTAAAAAAAATAAGGAATAAGATCTTTGACTAGAACTGTAAGCTCTGAAATCATATAGAAATGAGTAGGAGATACATAGGACCTACAGGATCAATCCAAGGGATAAAACCCACAACAAAAACCCTGCAAAAATAATTTTAGAAAATAAGTAAAGCATAATTATTTATTCAATCACTTCAAACAAGATCACTTTAAAATTATTTTTGCAGGGTTTTTGTTGTGGGTTTTATCTCCTAGATTGAACCTGTAGGTTCTATGTATCTCCTACTCATTTCTATATGGTTTCAGAGCTTAGAGTTCTAGTTGAAGATCTTATTTCTGACTTTTTTTAACATATTTTAAATTTTAACATAGAAAAAACATTATTTTATTGTCGTATCCCAAAAATCGTTTATTCTCTCGCAAGCTTTCTCTTGTTTAGAAGTTTTTTTCTAATAAATTGTGTACATTGTTTGAAGTTTTTAGGCCGTACAAGTTGAAAAAATAGAATTTGAAAGTATAGGGGTGTAGGAAATTGAGTCATCTTTCCTTTGAAATTTGCAGGGACCATGCTACAACAGTTCATACATTGTTTTTAGAGGTAAACCTAATGGCTACTTTTTCTAGCATCTCCTTGTCCACAGTACGGCTTTTGCTCACCACAGGTTATACACCAAAAAAATTTTGAAATGTGAAAGCATAGAGGGTTAGATAATTATTCCAAGTTGCATCTCAGACTTGGCCATAACACTAATGATTAGGTCATACAATTTTTGTTTTAGTTGTTACCGTGCGAAAGAAAGCTTGCCTGTGCTTTACAAAAAACGCTATGGTCCCCATCACCATGTCAAACAAAGCTCCATGGATTCTCTGTCATATGCAAGCAATAACACTGTTCTAGGCATTAACTGGACACCTCATTATAGTTCAGTCTTATCACTGTCGAATGTTTGTCTGCTTATATGTATGCTCTCTTCCAAGCATTTATGCCATCAAAAAGCTGCAGGCTTTGGCTTTGACTGCGTTAAGTACTTGTTTAACAGAAGGCACAGCACGTAAGAGAGTGTTGATATCCGCATGCAGTGATATCTATGAATATGCCACTGCATGGATATACGGTCTAGAATAGGCCTCGTGAAGACAAAATAATTGGGAAGATCCAGCTAATGACATATGTACATCTAATGAATGAAAGGTAGGGTGCATGCTACGATTTGGATTTTTATTCTTATTGTTCCTTTACCAAGAATTTTATATTTCTATAAAAGCGTTATGAAATAACCATTAGGTTTACCAACAATTAATAACAGGATGAAAAACTTATAATGTGCGATATAAAATGCCAACATATTCATTCAGTTAGGAAATTTATTTTCTAAAATTCTGTTAAGACTTGTGAAACGAATTAGTCATACTTTTCTAAACTGATTGGACACTATATGATAGGGGGCCCTACTGCACGACAGGGGGTCGAGGCAAACACTGTATTTTGGCCGCGTATCCAAAATGTCCGAGGCAAGCAATGTGTTTCTGTCGTGTTTCCAAATCGTCTCATTCATTTTATTTTATATATATATATATATATATATATATATATATATATATAAATGCAGAAGATTGGTGATAGAGAAATAACTGTCCTGAACAAGATTATTCATCCAGTCTGGAACTGGAGAGGGTGTCTATAAGCTTCAAATCTGGCCAAAAATCTTGCTCCCTCAGGTTAAACAATCAGTAAAGCAAACTGTGGAACGTGTCGTCGTTTTTATCTTTCTAGTAATTTGGTGGCTGTTTCTTAAGGAGACGGGTGGCACGTACAAAGAATACAAGGATCTGGAACTGGAGAGGGTTCCTATAATCTTAAAATAGGGCAATAAATCATTTGTTCCTCGACTTAAACAATCAAGAAAATAGACTGTTTAACGTGTCATCTTTTTTAGCTTTCTTGTTATCTGGTGGATCTGACCTCAAACATTATGCTGCTCTTAATCAGTTCAGCTATGAATGCTGCACCATATTGTGTCATTGATATTTTTCCACTAGTAGATTTGTATATAAAATAAAAATAATTATTTTTTCATAATTATTATATAATATTATTTATGAGTTGAAAAATAAAATAATATATTTTAATAATTATATTGATAGATGTTTTTTACATTAGCATTCAGAGAGGATGGGAGGGGTTGTAATGGCGTGAGTGAGTTGGCAATTAATTAATTGAAAGCCAACATTATTAAATAAAGAATAAAATAATTCAATTATATTAAAACTGACATGATAAAATAAAAAAATAAAACAACAAACATTAAATTATTTTATTCTTTATTTAATAATGCCGGCTTTCAATTAATTAATTGCCAATCCACTCACACTATTACAACGCCTTCCTTCCTCCCTTGTAAAAAACATCTATCAATATAATACAAATTATTAAGAAAATAAATGATAATAAATATATGTTATAATATAAATTTAAAATAAAATATATAATATTTATAAATTGTTCATATGTAAAATAAATGAGGTAAGGTTATGAATATTAACCTCAATTTGACTTGTTAGCTCCCCTTTGCCTTTAAATATTTTGTAAGACATGATTGTTGGTAGAGTCAAGATGGATAAAATAAACCTTAAATTAATAATAGTTCATGACTACAAAGATTTGGTGTAGCTTGTCAACATAGTTCATATTATTGGATCTCTCATAAGTTTATTGAAATTTATCTTTTTTTCAGTGACATATTTTATCCTCTTCTTTTTTATCTTCCCTATGATAATTTACAATGTAAGTAAAGAAAATTTGGTTTTTTTTTAAAAAAAAAAAAGCCAAATGAACCCTATAAATAAGGGAATAGTTTCTTGGATTGAAATTTTAATTTCAACCGATTAGATTGGTTGGCCTTATATTGTAGTTCACTGAAACATGGGAATGTGGTGTACTATATTAGCTGAGCATATCTAGTTAGTCCAGAGAAAAAAAAATATGAGGGGATCAGATGAAAGAATTGAAAGGAAAAGGATGACAATTCAAATATGAAGGTGATAAATATATGTTCAAAAAACATATCTCATAGAGATAACTTAAAATTGAAGCACCCAATCTTAAATTTAGAGATTTAAAAAAAAAAAAAATCACAAATAAAATAAATGTCAATAAAGATAACTTGATGTGTAAAATTATGCTCCTAAAAAGCTCACAACTTATCATAATAAAGAGAAAAGAGAACCCTATAACATTTGGATCAAATTTTAACATATGTTTCAACATATACAAAAATAATGATGTAAAAAAAAAATGGCCAACCTTTCGAAGGCCATAAATTTTGACTCGTAGTTCCATTTGAGCTCTTTTATGTGTCAAAACCACTATTTCAAAAGTTTGTTGTTGTCTTTAGCCACTCTATCTGCTTATAATTAATTTTGATATTTTTTAGAGGCCATATGTGATTGTCTTAAGGTCTAAAATTAACATCTAATGAATTTTTTGAGAATTTTCTATATTTAGAAATTTTATAGTTTTAGAACTGAATGTCAACTTCAATTGAATTTTTTCCCATAGGCTAATTATAATGTTTAGAGTATTTCTAAATATTTTTAGAGTTGTGCATGCTTGCATGTGAAACTTACTATAAATAGAAACTTCTATAAATAGATGTTTTTTTAGATTTTAAAAATTTTAAATTTTTTTCATGTCAAATTTAAATTCCAAGTTGAGGCTTATTTAAGCATGGTTTAGGTTTTTAATTATTTCAAGTCATTCAATACGAATCAGTTCTAAGTATTATTTCAAGATTTTAGCCTATTGGTTAATTTATTTGTCTTGATTGTTTTTTGTTTCATTACAATAAAACAAAAATAAAACAACAATAAACATTTAATAAATCAATTATATTTGGTATGAATACATTTTTTAATTTTGGCATTTAGATTATTTTTGAAGATTTTTAGTAATGCATGAGCTTGCATGCTAAATTTACTATAAATAGAAACTACTACAAATAGACATTTTTTTAGATTTTAGTTTTTTCATATTTTTTGCATGTCAAATCTAATTATGAGTTAAGGATTATTTAAGCATGGTATAGATTTTTAATTACTTTAAGTCATTCATTATTAATCAATACAAGTTATTGTTTTTAGAAGCTTTGCCTACTGATAATTTATTATCTTGAGAGTTTTTTAGATTCCTTATCTGGTATTTGAGTAAGGTTTTAATCTTGAAGGAGTAAAAAAAAGGTGAGAAAATGAGGAGGTATTACATAGACAAACTAGGATATACAAGATCTGTAGAGGCAAGTGAAACAATTAACCAAGGTTATCACTAATTAGAGAATAAGTCAAGATGGCGATGAGGAAGACACAGATTATGATGAAGAAATTTAGCAAGAAAAAAATAATAAGAAAAGTTAGGATCGATGGAAGAAAGGATGGCTCAAGATTTAGAAGGAATGAATGAAGGAATCAAGGTTGATGTTCCAGAATATGGAGGTAACTTAAAATGAGAGGAGTTGATTGGCTAGATGAAAAGCATGAAAAAAATTCTTGAAGTGGAAGACTATGAGAATAGACAAGATGGTAAAGTTTACATGTAAAAAATTGAATGGTCATGCAATGATTTGGTGGGATCACCTGTAGAAAGAGACAAATAAAAAAGGTAAAGATAAGATTAATTCATGGAAAAAGATGGAGAAGAGGTTAAGGGAGAAATTTTTTATTATGGATTATGCACAAACCTAAATAGAATATTTTAGAATTTGAGGTAAAAAGATCAAAATATCCAAAAAATGATGAATATCCTAATAATATGAGTAGATCACAAAGGATATATTTTATATTAAAATCTATTCCCTTTTGTCTTGTGGGTGGTGTGCTCTTTAGAAGAGACATTATGGTGTGTTATTGATATGCATTGATAATGATCATTTTAGAGTGTTGCTTGAGAAGTTTCATGATGGAACAATAGGAGGCCATTTTTCTCCAAGAACCATAGCTACCAAGATCATGAGGGAAGGTTAGTATTATCCTAGCCTCTTTAAGGATTACCATGCTTGGATGAGAAGGTGTGAACAATGTTCTTTCTTTATGGGAAAATAGAATCTTGTAACTCTTCCTTTGAAGCTTATTCAAGTAGACCGACATTTAATGTAATGGGGTCTTTATTTCATTGGAATGATAAACCAACAATCAAGTGTTGGTCATAAATGGATACTCACAACAATTGACTATTTTACAAGGTGGGTTGAGGTAGTATCATTAAAGGAAGCTAATAAAAATTATATCTTGTAGTTCTATGAGAGATTAATCACAAGGTTTGACACTCCTTATACTATTATTTTAGATAATGCTCTTGTTTTTATGGGTGCTAAGACAACTTGTTGGATAAACAGTAATGGTATATTTTTGAGCACTTCATCTAACTATTACCCTCAAAGTAATTGGTTAGTTGAATCTAGTAACAAGAATCTGATCAAAACCATCAAGATAACCTTGGAGCATAACCAAAGGGTATGGTACACCAAATTGAAGATGACCTTATGGGCTAATAGGATAAATCCCAAGAGGTCAACATGAAATTCTCTTTTTGTGCTTATCTATGGAAGGGAAGCTAGGTTGTCTATTTCTCAAGAGTTTCCTACCTTAGAGTTAATACATCAACTAGAGTTGCTTTAGAACACTTCAATAGAGGTGAGAAGACAGAGTTAATAGAGTTACAAGAGATTAGAGATAAAGATCATCAAGCTATGGAACATCACCAAGTACTAATGAAGACGTATTGTGATAAGAAGGATACTCCAAGAACATTCTAGGAAGATGATATAGTATTGAAATGTGATGAAGATAGAGCAAAACCAGGGAGACATACCAAATTTGATACCCTATGGAGCAGACCATATATCATCATCAAGTGAAATCAAATCAATTCTTTCCAATTAAAAAGGATGAATGGGGAAGATTTGCCTATCCCTATGAATAAGATACATTTGAAACCTTGCTATTAAGGGGTAAAAGTTCAATTTTTGTAAATAGTAGAATAGGTGTATGTTTTGATTTATTTGTGTGTGTTGTGTTTCTTAAGTGTTCTAGATAAACACATGTGTGTTTCTAATTTGTGTCTTTTTCTTGTTGTTTTCTATTATTTGGTGTGTTTTCAAGGTAATTTATGCATCTAACCTAGTACATGCAAATCCATAACCCAATGGATAGGATTAGGCAATTGGTCATGCCACATCAAGTATACCACCTTTGGGAAATTGCCAAGAATGTTGAACATTTTTACTATATATTAAAATGTACCAACCCCCTATAGACAAAGTCTTGTATAAGGGTTTATTTATAATTTCATAATGTATGTTGTAGTTCATTTGATGTCATATCATATGCCATTTTAACTTTGGTCATAGTCTAGCTTAGTCCTTATGTCATTTGGTGTCTTAGGGGTCATTTTAGAGTCATATATGCAAGTGCTAAGTTTTCATGGTTTCTAAATAGTCAAGATCATGGAAAGAGTTCAAAAAAGCCTCAATTTATTTGAGTTTTCAAAGATCAAGTAGTATTTTAAAAATAAGCCTAAGTTTACTAGACCATCACCAAGATATCATACAAAAATGAGTGGACCAGATCACTTGCATTTAATAAGTTCACTTAGCAAGCCTTGAAAGCCAAAATTTTGTAACACCATGGATCTCTTCATGATAGGAACACACTACAAACTACATGCCCATGTAAGCTATGTATCTCAAATTATGGAGCTTCAATGTTGGCCCTATAGAGTTAAACATTCATGCAAGTGTCAAGTTTGAGCTCTATAAAGTAGCTGGGTCCTTAAAGGTTTTAAATTTGATCAAGATATAATGGTCTATGTGATCTCACATAATAACAACTATATATAATGTTTTTTTCTTGTTTCAAACAATTTAAAATGTCCCTAGTTTAAAAGCCTTTAAAAAGCTATAGGTTGGACAAGATCTAATGGTGCATGGTCACTAAGTAGATATCCAATGGTGAGAGCTTAACTAATAAGAAGGTGGGTCTAATTTAGATGAATAATTGAGATTTAATCATACCAATGATCTAATAGTGCATAGGAATTGATAGGAAAGTGATCCAAACGAGATCTACAACTAAAATTTGCTCATATAGCTTGATCCAATGGTGCAATCAAAAGTCAACATGTCATAGGATATTCATGGTAAAAAATTTAAGGTCAACATTCCTTCATACATATTGATACTAAGGTGTGTATAAGGTAAAAAATTTAGGATCTGACAGTATGGATATATGAGACCAATATATATGATTAGTCTAAATCAATTTTAGATGATCAAAGTCAAACCAAAGAGCCATTTTTAACTAGAGTAAGCAAGTATCATAGACATAGTATAGAATGGAATGAACAAAATGGTATGGAAATGCCAAATGTAAGACTATGTAGGATCAATGATTCTATAGCAGATAAATCTCTTTAGACTCATGTACTACTGTGAACACCTAGTCAAGGACATGAGAGGAACAATGATTGTCAAATGTGAAAAAAAAGTCCAAGAAAGCAATAAATGAATATAAATGGTGAATACAAGTGTCTAAAGGATAGATATCATCTAATAAAACATATATTACTATCATGTCATATGTTTCAAATCTCTTATTTTAGTTTCAAATGCTTGAGAGATGATCTATGATGAAGACAATTTCACAAAAACTAGCAGAAGAATCTCTGCACCATTTTAGAGAGTTTGCCATGGTTTAAATAGACATTTGTCTTGGGAGGCATTCATGGTATATTTCATACTCTATTCCCCTATAATTTAACTATTTATCAATTGGACATGTGTTTGCGTGACCTTTGAATTTCATTCTTTCATGCTCTTTCTAAAATTCTATAAGTATCTACCATTTTGGCCTTCGTAAGATATACCAAACCATTTATGGTGAAGCCCTACTAGTTTTAACATTTTAATTTGCCTCATAAAAATAAATTCAATCTAATTTGAGTTCATATATAATATTATAAAGTGTTTTAAAGAGATATATAGTGAATGGTTAAGAGATATTAATCTATCCTTATTTTCTCTCAATCTTTTCATGTTTGATGCAAGTGATTCCAGCCTAGAAGGTCATATGAAGTGTTTTTAAGTGTATGGATATATTCTTAAGTGTATAATGAGCCTTATCATCTAAAACTAATCTATGGTTTCACTTACCTTAGATATTCTTCATGCATGCCACCTTCATATCAAAACACTAATGCTAGTGCATTCTATGACTCTTAGGCTAGTGTTGTGGAAATTATCTCTTTATGAAATATGTATGATAGTTTTGTGGAATAAATTTTGGTGTATCACCTCCTTTAAATTAGATTAAATTCTTGAAATCTCTAACTCTTTCCCCATAAGTAATCAGTTAGTAGATAAAAGAGCATGTCAATATATATTTAAGGAGCTAGCCCTTAAATCTAGAGGATCATTTCCATTATAGGTACATCCACATACCTATAAATGTTACCATGTTGCAAAATTATGGAATAAGCTTTAGTAAATTATTCTAAGGTGCAATATTTGGTGAGAACAAGTATATTGAGTATATCTGGGCCACTTGAGAATGCTAATCACTATAGATGGAGTAAGGAACGAATCTAGGGACAACTTGGAATGTGATAAAAAGTGTACAAAACATAGAGAATAACATGGAGATTTCCATTACATATGTTCAAATTATGTGTAGTTGAGTATATGAAAACTATGTGCCACACACATGCCCCCAATCTGGTATCTAAGTATATTGAATCTAAACTAAGTATGTAATATCTAAATTTGTGTAATTAAACTAAATCTGAGAGTGATAATTTTATACATGATTCCCCCAAATATGAGTAAATGGTATGAATCTAAGCTTAAATGAGTATATCTAAGCAAATTTTTAACATAACTATCAAACCTGTGACTACATCTATGCAAATATGTATTATACTTGGTGTACTAATCTAAATGATCCAAACTGTCTTGAAGTTGGGGATACTAAATATTAGCACCCTATAGTGGATATTAGCTCACCCTATGGTGTGAGTGTCCCAATTTGGGTGCTAATGTCTACATGGTCTAAAATTTGGGTTATATGAACTATTATTTGAATCTCTATTTTTTCCTATGTCTACCCTGTGTCTGATTTCTAAAACTAAGTATGTGTGCTGAAATTTATCTATGAATAGAAAAGTAGGATCCTAATCTTTGTGAAAAACCCCTATGAATGCCATCTCTTTTGAGGATAGTTGTGAAATATGTGAAATAACTACCCACTAAAAAAATAGTTTTGAAAAATGTGTTATTCAGAGCATGTGCATAATATTCCAATACAATGTACAAAGATAATAATGAAATGTAAATGTAACTAAGCATGAGTATGTAATGTAAGACTTATGTTGTAATATATAATTACACAAGGGTGTTAAGATAGATGTAATCAATGTGTATTGTAGTAAATCCGAGTAGCTACATAGGGGGATGAGGAATGATGTCCATTACAACACCCAAGTAGGAAGGCTAGATGTATGAGATACCTCATGGCATCAAAAACTGATGTATGTGTAATAAATAAATACAAGTGTCATGGTGTAAAAGTGTACAAGGAAACATACATACAAGCACATGAGGCACAAAAATTGTAGGACAAGGGTATACAATACAAGGAACATGGGCACATGTCACTAAATCTAATAATGAATACATATGAGGACATATTCAAATGTCCACATACACAAAAAAACAAACAATTTAGATTAGAACCACATAGAAGGACATGTTAAAATGTCCACAAATAGAAGTAAGAAATCACACACAAGAGACATGGTCACATGTCCAAGGCATACAAATAGAGAAGTAGAATAGATCTAAAGAACAATGACATATCCAAATGCCCTCAAAGATGGAATAAACATAAGAACACAATTAAGTATAATCTATGATAAATAGAAATGAAATCATATATAACTTTTTAGAACAAATTTATGTAGATGCTAAGATGCATATATACTGAGTCTAACTAGTGATAGTTAGTAATAAATATCAAGAATGAGGAGCAATGATCAATATCAAGATAAATCAATGTGTAACTAGAATGTATAGTATGTAAAGATAAAACTTGGTAGTAGCACTGTGTATGAGATGCCCCCATTTGGGTGGATGTATCAAATTTATAAACCTAAATCAGTGTAAACTCCCCTCAATGGGTAGATGATAGTTGGTCTAGATCATTGTAGTGGACCAAAGTCTTGTCTAAAATCTACAATCACTCAACAAGAATAATTGAAACATATGTGTATTATTAAATCAACTATAATATTATAGCTAGCAATATACAATATCTTTCAAGTAGTAGAAATGTAAACATAACAATGCATACAATATGTAAATTTTGTGTTTTCAAAGTATTGAATGTTTTTATATTTTGACATGTTATATTATTTTTATGTTTTCTAAGTATAAGTTATGTATAATAAAATGAAAATAAACTATGTAGAATGTGTGTGTGTGTGTGTGTGTGTGTGTGTGTGTGAGAGAGAGAGAGAGAGAGAGAGAGAGAGAGAGAGAGAGAGAGAGAGAGAGAGAGGAGAGAGAGAGAGAGAGAGAGAGAGAGAGAGAGAGAGGAGAGGAGAGAGAGAGAGAGAGAGAGAGAGAGAGAAGTATGTTTAAGGTTAGGAACCATAATAACCAATGAGTCTCATGGGATACTTAATATCACCATGACCTATGACAAATAGGGGAACTATGAATGTGCATGTGGTGTGAAAGGGAAACTGTGAGCCCAATATATACTATGTTATATAATCTGAGTCTGAAGCTATGTAGTGATGCTATGATGTTGTGGCATTGACTATGATGTCCTATGAAATTCATGGGTTTTAAGGAACCATATGGTAGAAATAGAAGCTATATGTGATGTAGGTGCCTATGCTGAGAACCCATAAAACCCAATAAAATTTATCTTGGTGTTAATTAAATAGAGGAGGTTCCTATTTAAATCTTTGACATATCATTTATGTAGGGGTGTCTCTAGTAATGGTCTCGGTGGGAAGGTATGCATATATATAGATACCAAAAGAGTAAACCTAACCAACAGTGATGACTCTATTAAACAATATAATGTATGAATAAGAGATGCACTCTCTGCTATAACAAATAACCATGTAATATTTGGTAATGGTGTTAGAACTATAATTGGTGTCCCTATTGGAGCTATAGATGGAAAATTGTGATAGAACTCCCTACGAAATGGGTAGAGGATACTAATATGGAACACACCTTAACCTTAACCACCTGATTATCATGTATATACTTTAAGAATTAATGTACTATAAATGGGATGGATCAAAGATACTATAACAAAGGCTTGCCCAATAATATATCAAAAACACCTACACTAAGTAATATTAGGAACGGAGTGGCTATGTGTGATAGTCCAACTTGTAATGGAAGCATAATATCCCTAATGAATCTTTAAATGTGGCCATTGAAACCACTAATTATTGTATCTATAGGGAATATATATTTCTCTATGTAGCCCAAGTGCTATAAGAGTGTGATGGTGCACATGCTTATGATTGACCTATTGTCAACCATAACGCTATGAATAAGATGGTGATATACGTATGATCATATATAGAGTGCATGTAAATCTATGCCAATATCCACAATCTCCTACTCTAAAAAATATGATAAGTGGTCTAGTGGTACTATTATGTGATAAATGCTAATAATTTTATGTAGTGTATGTGTTTATTCTATAAATGTGTGATAAGAATATGGTGGTGGATATGCCTATTATATATAGTGAATACCTAATGTGACACTACGTCATTTTTTATATGCTTTATGAAAGGATTTGAAAATACATTTAGTGCATTTGCCTCTATTTATTTTTGTTTTAGTGCCTCTATGGGTGTTCCCACATCAATATTGTTAGCCTCAATGAGATCTTGTATCTTATGTTTTTAGGCTAATGCATTTATTTGTCATGTGGCCTGGTGCCCTATGATACTTGTAGAATGCATTTGAATCATAACTCATTGGAAGAGGCCATGCCATATCAACCTGTTTAATGGGAGGGAGAGATATGAAAATACATTTCCAATAGTTGTTGTAGAATGCATGTTGGTGAATCTGGAAGATTAGTGAAGACTCTATACTGAGAAGTGGGTAAAACTAATTTTGGGGAGGCTCGAAAGCTATGTTTACTATGGATTTTTGATCACTTTTGTTTTTTGTGGCCCTGATATTATATGGAGGTTTGTATTAACTCTTAATAGTTGAATATGATCCATTTGTGTACTTGAGTTTTCCCATTGATAAGAGTTTAACCTCTTTTTCCTCGACTATGTGGTACATAATAGTAAATATGGGAAACTTTTTGAATAAGATAGCTTCATTCAGTGATGGTAATAGACTCTTTTTAAATATATATTGAAATTCTTTGTTTGCCATGGGTTAGTCAAGTTGGATAATATTGTCTTGTATCGTAAGACATAATTTTACTTTAATTGTGCCACTTGTGCATATGATATATTATCATTGATGTTGATGGATAAGTACTATAAGAAAATATTGGTTAAAGGATTAAATGTCATGATAGATTGATTTGGAAAATCATAGAAACATTGTAAGGCATAATCCTTGAGACTGCATGGAAAAAGGCTTTATAATAATCCAATCATTAGACATATAGTCCAAGCATAATGGATTATACATTTAGAGTAGAGGAACTAACCATAAGTGGTGTAACCATTATTGATGGTTGAATACAAATATTAGGTTTTGTAATCCAAGTTGGTTGAGTTGGCCCCAGTAGAGGTGTAACAACATTATTAACTAAAGGGGTTGAGGATTTACTATTGTTTATATTTTGGATTTCTTGAAGAATGTTTATGAAGTCATATTGTATATCCTTATGTTTGGACACAAATTATTGTAACCATTTCTTATCAATTTTATTAAATATATTATTAAATTCTGTCATCATAAGTTGAAAGTCAAGAAAAGTAGATTTGTATATTTTGAATGTTTTAAGAATAATAATCTATGTAAGATTGTAAGAAATGAAATATTACAACAAATATAATATTTTTTCCAATTTAAATATGAGTATATATAAAAATGGATACAAACCTTAAGTGTGTTTAGAGTTAGGGTTTTTTGAATCTAGGTTTTATTTGCACCAATCTAAGTTATATGTAAAATAAATGAAACCCTAATGTGAAATTGATTTAATTTAGCCAGGTTGTCTAAAAAGAATCATAAAGTAAGAAGTAGTCAGCCCTAAATTATTTATAAAAAAATTGGATTAATTTAATCTAGGGTTTAAATCAATATTCAAAGTAAGATAGGCTCACCAAATGACTTAACATTTATAGTTTAAACTATGTAAAACCTATGTTTAAATTAAAGCATTGGGATGCCAAAATCAGTTAAATAAATTGAAATAATTAAGTAGTGATTTGTTATGGCATTTGACCTCCTTTTAATTTCTAAAAATGGTAATGAATAGGCATAAATATAAACTTATCTAGAAACTGACTATCAAAAATGATATAGGTTTTGAAAACTAGGTTTTAGACAATTCTAAATGTCATTAATAGGATTATAGAGACTATTTTCTCATTAGATTGTAGTGCCCCATATGGATAATAGGAACCATATTACAATAGTGTTTTCAAAGTGGTGGTAGTGTCCCCTTTATGGGACTGTTCCTATTTTGTAGGAACACTTGTGCTTGTGTGTTTAGGTATTATTCATGTGCACACAAAAATTAGAGCTATGTGTTGTCCCTAGAAAACCTAATTTAGTGTGAAAAACCTAAATCTCATTGGAATTATGATATGATTAATAATTATGTTTTTGTTAGTAGAATAGACTAGACATCTGTGTAATACCTTACTATGAAGAGAGTTTTCTACATACCAATTCTATGAAGAAAGATCAAGCCTGATGTAGTTCTCCCACCTAGTGCTTGATGTAAGTGTAAGTGAATAATAAAATGAGAGTGGACTTGGATGCCTTGAATGTGCTTGATCTTTGAAATCTTTTAAAAATGCACTTCAGAATGTTATAGATGGTAGTATATAGAAGTAGGAGAGAATAGGGATCAAATATTTTATTTTTTCTCAACTTGTCTTTAGTTTGAATGTGATTTTGCATCTATTTTTACATCTAATGAATAGAGGTAAATTATACTTGTATTCATAACGTTCTATAGCTTGTGTGGATAGGAAAATATGCTTAGGTGGACTTTAAGAGGGGCACAAATTTGAAAAGTATTCTTTTGGAAGAAATAGGGCTAAGGACAACATTACCCAATTGGGGACACTAGTGTCATGTGGCTATAGTATCCTAAATGTGACACTAATGTACACTTAGTAGGCTAATAAAAAAAATTTAGTTAGGATCTGAGAAAATAGTTATGGGCTATGTTTTTGGCTGACTGTGGGTGAGTTTTGTCTACTTAGTGACTAAAAAAGTGTGTTTAAGGCTCTAGGATAGGTCTAGGGCTAAGATAGGGATAGGTTAACTCAAACTACACTCTTATAATCTAATTACCATTTTTTTGGTGATTATAAATTCCATCTTTAGAGTATTGGATATGAGGTAGTGCTCAACCATTCTCTAAGTGTGGTTGGGGGTCATCTCAACCCACCTTATTTCTAATTGTATAGACCAAAACATAGTGTCAAAAATGGACACAGGGTTTCAAGAGAAGGAGATAGGTTTATGAGAATTACATACACAATCATACCTTATAATCACACATAAATATGAAACAAAATTAGGCATAATGGCATGCACCAAAATAGATAAGTAAAATTTAAAGAGATAAAAACATCAGATTTAATCACAAACATCAATTGATATTGAATATAGATAGATGGTCTTGTCTAGGCATACTCAAAGATCCAATTCCTAATTTGAATAACTCACAATCTAGTTTCCCACCTTTTTTTCTTCTTGCATTTAGTCTCACAACCTTTTTAATACAATACAATGCTAAGTATCTTGACCCTCTTAATACTTTCCATAAATAGGAAGTGAAATTATTAAATCAATTTATGTCTTTTACATTTAGATATATGTTTATTGATATATTATATAAAATTAGAAATAATTAAAAGTTATATCTTAATAAGGTTCATTAAAAAAATATAGTAAAACAACTATATACACATATTATCCATATTCCACACTTATTTAAAGTTAGCAATACAATAATTGCACATGGACTTGTGTTCTCTTTCACTGCACCCTTTCTCACTAATTTAGTTACCTACCTATTCAACTATACATGTTAAGTTGTGTTTATCATATAAGGTTACTGATTATGTAGATTTGATCCTAGACTTAAATCAATATAATGTTGAGTGTCTCTTTTTTGGTGGTAAACTATTTTAAAACTCATTAGGCATAATGTCAACAAATTCTTTCAACACTTTTGTGGCCTCTAATTTTAGTTTTACATACCTTATTTTTTTATTTATTTTTGATTAATGTGTATTATAATCTTATCATCTTCATCTCCTTGATAAATTATTTTTTGGGTGGAATGTTTTTTTACCTTCCCTTCTTCATTAGTAGGTAATATAACTATCCTTGAGCCATCGTTATAAAAGTTATATGTGCCTTTCATTCCATCATGGATTGTTTTCCTATCATATTTCCATGACCTTCTCAATAGCACATGACACACATAATTGGGATAAAACCACATCATATTTAATACTGATAAATCTTTCATTTGGAAAACATGATTAAACACCTCTTATCAATAGTAACTTCATTAATTTTTTGAAACCAACAAATATGGTAAGGATGAAGTTTGATTCTCATAATATAGAACAATTTTATCTACCATCTATTTAGAAACTGTATTTTCATATCTTCCACCATCAATAATAACCTTACATATGTCTCTTCCTAAAGTGTAATTTATTAAAAAACTATTTATAAAAAAGCCATAAATTACCATTATATTTATCCTACACATGCTCTTTCCTTGGTCACTATTCTTATCATCATAATATTATCTCCTACATTTGTTGAAACTTTTGGATTTTGTTAATCTATCTCAACGTCAATAAAGTTTAATCTTGGATGATTCTATTTACCCCTCTCTTATGAATGATAATACAAACACCCAATTTTTTGTGCCATTATTCACCACATTTATTAAAAATATAAGGTCTTTGTGGGGATTTCCATCTTCTACCTCCACCATAGACTTTTCCTCTATAAAATCCCTCTTCCTCATTGCTGATTCTAAAAGCCTTGTATGGTATCTCCTTGTTTCTCCACCCCATAAGATGATACTCATCTTTTGGGATTAAATCCATCTCATCCCCTTAATGGAGATGGTGATCCTCTCTTCACCCCAAGTTATTTCTGAAATATTCTCTAGTTTATTTCATTTCTACCTTAAAATCTAGTTGATACATTTCTTCCATACTATATATTCTATGCATGATTAATTCATCTTTAATATATAACTTCAAATCATTAAAATACTTTGAATTTTTTTTTTCTTTGTTTCTTCTTGATCCAATTGAATGGATGGCTTGTGAAATTCATCTATGTGATATTTCACACTATAATCTTTTTCCCTTAGGCTTTAAAATCTTATGTCAAGGCTTTACGCACAATCCATAGAGAGGACCTTTTCTCTCATCTTATTATCCATTTTAATTTAGGTATTTATCTTAAGATTACCTTTCCTTATATAAATTATCCCACTATATCATAACATGACCATTCAATTTTATGCATGAAAATTTTAGTTTCTCCTCCTCCACCATATTTTATATTAAAAAAATTGATACTATTTAACTAGTCTACCAATTCTATTGATTTTAGACTGCCCCCATATTCTCAAACTAAGAAATTTATTCATTATTATTTCTTTCTATCAACCTAACCAACTTTTATTCAAAGTATTATGTCTCCTTTATTTCTTCCTCCTCTTGATGGATTTATAATTTTTTTCCCTCTTTCTTTATGTGTCATATCCTCTTTACCCTCGTCTTTAACTTGTTATAACTTCAATACATTTCTCCACTTTTATTTATAGATCTTGTAGATTAATATTCATCTAAGCATAGTATCCTATTATTTACATCTTTGATTTTGTTTATATAGCTAACCCTGCTATGATATCAGATGATGGGGCTAGGTCCACAATAATTCCAAAATACATAATACAATTATAGAGAAAATTCTTGAGAAACAAAAACCAATTCTAATTCTTTGTAATTATTTTTAAAAAATACATAATATTATTTAAATATTTCACAACTCGAAGATAGATTTATCATTCAAAACTAACGTTTTATTAAAATAAAAGTTATGCTAGAGTTAATTAAACTTACTATTTTTGTCAATTTTAAGAACCTAATATTTTTAATAACTTTTAAATGTAAGCTTAGATGGGAGAACTAACTATCCCTTATTCTACACATATTTAAATCATGTCTTAAGATGACTTTTAATTATAAATTCATGGCTAGTTTAAAAAAACTAAAAATAGTAAAAAATAAAAATAAAATATATTTGTTGAATTTTAGATGGTCAATTTAAGGCTTAAAAATTATTCAAAAAAAGTTATAAGTAGCTAGTGTAGATTAAAATTGTATGAAGATCATCAAAATATTTTTTATAAAAAGGCTTAAACTAGTTCCTATATCAAAATTTATGGCCTTGGAAAGATATGCATCCACATTAAAAGCACATTATCTTTTACACACATATTTTTAACATTCACATTCAAAAAAGAAGTTAGAACATTTTGTACAAGCATACATAATTTCAAAGAATGAAGCTGTCTATCATTTTAAAAATATTTATTCACAATATTTTTATTAAAATATATTTAAAACTCAATTTAACATCAACCTAAAAATCTAAAAATTATTTATATAATATATATATATTATATATATATATATATATATATATATATATATATATATATATATATATATATCTTTTTGTTGGATTTTTTTTCAAGCATTTGTTGGTAAATTAGAGAGACGAATAAAAAATTTCACAGCAAAATTTATAAAATATTTTCATATATTTGATACAAAACAAAGGCTATTATATAACCATGGAAAAAATCCTAGAAAATAGAAACAAATAACCGAGAATAGTTATGGGTAACAATAAATCTTAGGGGAATACATTTACCAATATAATAAACAAACTAACATACTTATAATAGGTTTGAAATATTTAAACCTGTATAATAATTGATAATGTTATGAATCTTAACATTCACCCCCTTAACTTTATTAATTCCTAGCACCCCTTTAATTCAAACATAGCAAAAAAAATTTACACTCTCCATGTAGCCTAATCACCTTTGAGGTGGTATGCCATCATTGTGGCTTCATGGTCTTGGTGGGCACCTTGATTTTTTCCTTGTAGGATTAATACAAACCTAGAAGTGATAGGAGTACATCTCTCTGATTAATACCTTTAGTGGTTTCTTAGATTACCACAAACCCATATGGTTTTCTATTTCGAGTTGACCATGAACCTACAGGGTGGTAGGAGGTCTCAACGACTTTGGTGGTTTCTTTGATTTCCACAAACCCTTTTCTAAGAACCAAGTGCTACTTTAGTGAATTTTCTCCCCACAATGTTCTTCATTAGGAGGTACCAAACTAGAAAATAATGCTCAATATTTTTATTGAAAACCACACTACACAATAAAATTACACCACACACAACATAAAACAAACACACTAAAAATGTCATCGTAAAAACTATGTGTCCCATCATATGTGACTCAAAAGAGGGTTCCAATTGTACGTTGACCTCTATGTATCCTCCAACCCCTAGTATATTGTTCAGATAGCTAGATCAATGAAGATAATTCTTTCCCTTACACTATTGACATATCTTTTGCAAAATGGACATCAGTTACCCCGATAATGTGTCCATGTACACTTTTGATTTTTGACATAAAATTTTTGAGACAATGACTCATTTGATTCTTGACTCAATTTTATGATATACATAAGACTCTACATGAGACACAAATGTGTGTTGTTGACATTTTTGATATTGAAAATACATTAACAAGTCATAACGTAAATAAAATGACCTTATTTTTAAGTATCACTTTTGACAATTTTATCAGGCACTATGGACCCTAAAAATACTTTTATATTTTTGACAACTCTAATGACTTGAGAAAGTAATACTTTTAAATTATATATTAAGCTTTGAAAAATTAAAAAAATTTAAACCAGAATATCATTAAATGAAAACTAAAACTTAAATACTAACCAAATATGGTTTTTGGAATGGACAATAGGAGACTCGATGCACAATGTTGAATATTAAAACTCTTGACATAGAGATACTAAATGGAAAACATATATGTTAAAACCAAATGGAATAGCTCACAAAAATTATGGTCTCTATGGAAATGGATCTTGATGCTCGGCTAGAATTAGAGAATGCAATTGCATGCTATAGCAATAATAAATGTTGATCTAAAGAAATGATTTGACTTGATTGTGTCTCAACATGTTTAGAATACCATTGACATGTTATCTTTAGACCAAAACACTTTTCTCAGACATTGTGAGTTAATCAATTATGTCTGGGTTTTATTGAATCCATCAAGTGGAGAGATGGAGAAAATAATGGAATGGATAGAGGGTGAGGATGATTGTTAATTTTTTTAATAAGATGGATCTACACATAGTGAAGCACAATCGACCAATACAAAATTTTCTCACTACATGGACATCATATCTATAATACTTGAAAAAATGAATCCAAATAGTCATTGGATTATGTAGCATGTGAAATTTGTTAGTGAATAAAAAAATGGCTTCTAATACATGAATCCACACTATATTACCTTTAATAACAGAAAACCATTATTAAATAGCCTAGTTAGGTCCAAAATGATACCACACTATTGGCAAATTGAAGAGCTGAATAAAAAAATTACACTCAAAAATTATATTATATTTTCATATATTCAATACAAAACAAAAGCTAGTAAATAGCCATGGAAGTAGTAAAATAATCTCCTACAAAATAAAAATAAATAACCTAGAATTGTCATGAGTAATAATGAATTTTACGATAATATATTTCCCAATAATAATAAACAAACTAACATACTTATAATAGGTTTAAAATATTTAAACATGTATAACAATTAATAATGTTACGAATCCTAACAACATTCTCTTTTATACAAAACTAAACATTTTTAGGTTTAACTTTTTTTGAGAAATTAAAAATATATTTTAATTTAAAATACCAAAAAAACATTCAAATTTAAGAACAAAATATTTAAACATTAAAAAATACATAATTCACCATAAAATAAAACATTAGAACATTGAAGTCTAAAATTAAAAATTAAAAACATACATAAATAATTAAATAAAAATTAATTTAAATCAAATTATTTATATATAAACAAGTACATCAACAATCAAAATAGCACTAAATAAAAACCAAATGTTAATTATAACCATCTTTATCAAAATGACGTATGGCGCTCATGAAAATCACCACTCTGACTCTAAGATCACTTTCAACTATTTAGATTTTGCAACTAGAACTAGACATATTCACAACTTTCTATTTAGGTCAAATGACTAGTTTCATATTGCCATGTGATAGTATGTCACATAAAGGCAACATTGTATGAGATAGTGTGATAACTAGTTGTTAATTTGAGCCATCAAATTCAATTTAAATTAAATTAAGAATTGAGAGAAGTAAAGCATATTTTTGACCCTACATCCATTTTTTGACAACAAATTACTAATTATTTTCAAAAGGGTTTAAATTAGGAATTTATTTATAGGTCTATATGTAACCCATCATATCAAAATATTTTAAGAATAAAAAAATTAGTGTTACAGTATTTTATTGAGGGAGGTCCCCAATTTAATTATACAATCACATGTATCCTATAAAGAAAAATAATGTTATAGTATCTTATTAGTGTAATGCATGATGTAAATTTGATGTCCACATTATCATATTTACATTTTTAATTATATCAAATCTAAAATAATTTTTCCATGGATCATAAAAAATTATGTGTGTAATTTTTCCATGGATTATAAAAAATTGTGTGTGTGTGTGTGTGTGCGTGTGGTGTGTGTGTGTGTGTGTGTGAGAGAGAGAGAGAGAGAGAGAGAGAGAGAGAGAGAGAGAGAGAGAGAGAGAGAGAGAGAGAGAGAGAGAGAGAGAGAGAGAGAGAGAGAGAGAGAGAGAGAGAGAGAGAGAGAGAGAGAGAGAGAGAGAACACAATAAAAGTCATGGGTAAAATTAATGATACTGCTCTTAACTAGTCCCACTATGAATGTTGAACCATCATGTGTCATTGTTATTTTGTCAGTACAGTATATATATATATATATATTCATTTTATTATTTTATTATAAGACATTAATTTGTTTATGCATTGAAGAATATATATATATATATATATATATATATATATATATATATATATATATATATAATTAAATATTTAAAAATATAATTATTAGTTTATAAAATTATTTTTAATATATAAATAAAATAATAATCACCTTAATCATCATTTTCATTATCTTTATTTTATTTGGACAATGAAAATATATCAAAATTATGACATTATATTATCATTTTCCTTTGTCTCTTGTACCCAGTCTTGACAATGAATTTGTTATATAGTTGATTGATTATATAATTATCACCGCTCTTACATTTACTCTATTACCTTTTGGGTAGAGCTTTACCCATTGTAATGTAATTTTTAACTCCATTATTGTGTGGTAATGGATTTTATTTTGGAAGGTAACCTTTGACTACAATTTAAAGATTTAAATGTCACTTTTTTATTTAATTAAATGGAAGTTAGATTCAAAAGATACTTGCAGTGAAACATGAGTTATATTATAATGTATTAGTCATCTTTATGCATGTTCATCTAAGTTTGGTATTTTTATAATTTAATTTAATTATATAAATATAAATATAAATATTTTGATTTAAATATGTATTGGTTATTTATATATATTTTCATTTCAGTTTTTATAAATTTATTTTATAAATATTAATATATAATCTATATTTTAAATATATTTATGTAAAATATATCGAGAAAGATCTAAAATTATATAAACATCTCAAAAATAATATGTTTCAATATATTTTCTATAGATTTATTTAAAATCATATAATAATTTTTTTCTTTAAAATCAGTTACACCTTTTCAACCTATAAATCACATATTTACAAATATTTTGTATATTTACTAATAAAAGTCAGTATTGATGCTACAACATAACCTTTATTATGAATTAATATTGTCACACCTAATAAGAGTAAATATTGATGTTGCAACATGACTTTTCTTATGAGTTAAAATGATCACACCCAATTCTCTGATCAAAATTTTAAAAATTCAAACATGTCACTGTTTTATTCATATAAAATTAAATTACATTCAAAAGATAATTATCTTATATTTGACTAAAACATGAGTTACATTATAAAAACGTCCACTTAAGTTTTATGTCTTTAGAATTTTATATTATAAATATAAATATAAATTTATATAGAATGAAACATGGGCTACATTAAATATATTAGTCATTTATATACATTTCCATCTAAGTTTTAGGTCTTTATAATTTTATTTTTATAAATATAAATGTAATTAGCATATATATTTTAGATAAATTTATGTAAAAAACGTTGAGAGAGATCATTTTTTGAGTATTTTTCATAAATTTAAATTCATATAAAAAATTCGAGAATAGTATCTCTCAACGTCTTTACATAAATTTATTTGAATTTTGTATGCTATTATATAACATATTATATAAATATTATATTAGTATTACTATATATATATATAATTTTCTCATATATTATTAATATTTTATATATTATAGTAATTAATAATAATAAATATATAATATAAAAATGTTAATATATTATAATATTATGTATAATATATTGTAATATTAGATTCAATAATGACTCTTAATTATGTTTTAATTATTTTCACTTTATTATCGCATTCACCACTTTTACTTCATTAAAAATTTCATTTAAATGTGCGCAAAAGACAATTAACTATAATATAGACCAGCACTAAGATAACATAATGAAATTTTATTCTTTGGAATCAATGACACCTCCTTTAACCCACATATCACACATTTACAACATTTTTATACCTACTAATATGGGAAGGCACTGATGCTGAAACACAATCTTTGTTATTGAGTGAAGATGGTCATACCCAATTACTTGATAAAAAAATCAATCAAATGTGGCTCACTGATTGGATATAATGATGGATAGTAAGAATTACACAAATACCATATATTTTTAGAATCAATTCATGGAAAGATATTTAAAACAATAAACAACTTCAAATCAATCCATAAGGGCATAAGGTAATTGATTTGAGGGTGGAAAACTATATATGAGTTGTTACTTGGGATCTTGTGTTATAGTCTTGGAAAAATATATAAGATGCATCTTAAGTAGTTGTAGGAAAATAACTGGCTCATTGCTTTTCACAAAGTCATCTAGATCCATTAAAAATCTATGAGATATTTCAACATTAAGCTAAATATATGTAGTAACATTAAGTGCATTGAGTGACATTGTTGAAGTTATATAGTAGGGTTTATAAGGGGACTGAGCACCATTTTATAGATGCTATGTATTCACCATTTTGTGTGATTTAAATAAAATGGCACATGACTAATGCCTTTTTAAATGGAACAAGTCACTGCTTGTAATATTTATTCTGCTTATTGTAAATGCAGTCTATAAAATTTGGAAGGAGTTTACAATGGCCATTATAAGTTAGCAACATAACTAAATATAGAGGACATAATTCAATTTTACGTGACATCATGATAAGTTTTATCTATCATGGATTCCATCGAGTCCATAATAATGACTAGAGAACCAATATGGGCACTGATTCATAGCCCACAAGATTATTCTAATGTAATTTAATCGAATGAAATAAAATACAATTTAATAATCAGATCATTTTCTTATTCAAATGTTGGTATAATAATCTTAGTATAAATCATGCATTAATTTGAGGATATAATCATGCCAGTCTCTTCTTCTATTTTAAATGTATTTTTAAGTGAGAGTCAAATGGATGTCAAATTTAATATTGGAATTAAAATTGAACACTCATTCCATTATAACCCACCACCCCCCTAGATACCATTGTATAATGACTATCAGTGTAAATATAAATATAAATAAGTGATTATGAATGAACAGTAATTGAACACTTCTAAAAACATGAAAGTTGCCTAAAACTCCAACCATCATGGGACAAAGTTATATGGTAATGTATATTGAACTTAAAAACATGTCTTTATACATAAACCTCTAATATGTATTGACCTTGGAAATATATTTATAAGGTCAATACTTACAAACTTTCATTGTTATATGTTAAATTTAGAATAATGTTCTAGCTTTTACCTATTTAAATGTTAAAGTTTTTATATTAAAGTATTAAATTTTTAATGTTACAATGTGTTATAAAAAAATACATGTAAATTTTGAATTTTTTGATCTTAAACATACTCAAAATGAGTAAAATTACTTAAGTTTTGATATTAAATTATAAAATTTTCAATGTTACAACGAAATATTAAAAAAAACACGTAAATTTTGAATTTTTTGATCTTAATTTTTTTATTAGATTTAACATATAACCATGAATGTTAGTAAGTATTGACCTTAGAAATATCTTTCCATATATTCAAGATTTTAAATAGGTAAAGATAGAACATTGTTCTAGAATTAAGATATAACCTTGAATGTTTGTAATTATATGTAAGAGACTGCTATTATGTAACGTAGTAAATAATATAGATTATAACTAAGGGTCATGATAATTATAATTTAATAAAATATATATATGCAACCTTTATTTAGAAATAAGTGTAAAAGGCCTTACTGAAATTGATATATAATTAAATAATAAGAAATATATTGTATGTAAGTTAAGGACTATGGTAAATGTAAATTAAATATAATAAAAAATTAATTGATAAAAATTATGAATTCTAATATATATTCAAAATGAACATCAAACATTAATAATCCTACCATACATAAAATAAATGGGGTTAGGGTTATGGATACTAACTTCAATTTGATTTGTTATCTCCCCCTAACCTTTGAGGACTTTGTGAGATTTGGTTATAGATAGAGTTGAGATGGATAGAAGAGACCCTAAATTAATAATATTTAGGGACTATAAAGACTTGGTGTAACTTGTCAACATAGCTTATATTATTGAATATCTAAGGACTTTATTGGAATTTGTCTTTTCTCAGTGAGATCCTTTACACTCTTAATTTTTATCTTCCCTAATTTTATTTGTAATGCAAGTATAAAAAATGGTTTTTATCTTTAAAAAATGGCCAAATTAACCCTATAAATAGGGTGATAGTTTACCAAATTAAATTTTTAATTTTAGCTGACTAGATAGATTACACTTATATTTTAATTGACCAAAACATAAGAATATTGTGTACTATATTAGGCAAGCTGATCTAGTTTGGCACGATTAAAAAAAATAATGAGGGGGATCAAAGGAATGAATTGGAAGGAAAAAGATGACAATTTGATGTAGGAGCATCGCTATAGTTTGTAAGTTTTGGTCTATTTCCAATATGTTGAGTATTTAGAGGGTTAGTATAGTCATATAAGGTTTGTAGGAGTCACTCTTAGGTGTTATATCTTTATCAAATTTAAATTGGAATCACTTAGGCAATTTTCTACCTAAATGATCATTTAAAATATTTAAAAATCCGTGTATTATTATTATAGTTTCTTGATGTTTGTGAAAGGTAAAACTATTGTGACCTTGTGTGGTAGAGGTATATAAGAAGGTATAGTACTTATTATAGTTGATGATATGTTAAATTCCTAACTATGCCTAAACATATTAATGATATGTCTTCCTTGCTACATTGGGGGAATCAAAATGTAGTTAGGGTAGTTGTAGGAGTTTTTTAATAGGTAGATGTTTGAATAATGAGTTAGTGAGGATAGAGATTAGGAAAGGTGGTAGAGGATCTTGAAAGGATAATAGAGGAAACTCAAGAAAGAGAAAAAATCTATCAATATACTTAATTTTATATGTATTTATCAAGATCATGAATGTGGATGAATAAGAGAATCTTCTGTAAACTTGAAGAATTCATTGCTTGTTTTTGACATTGGTGATTTGTGTATTGTTAATTTATTGATATTGATGAAGTAAGAACATTTATCTAAAGTGAATAATAACTTTAAACTTTCTTGACCTTATTATAGTCTATATTCTATGTTGAGAAGACTGAGAAAAAACATGTGATTCAAGGGAACATTTTGTGGGAGGATTTTCGGAATGTATTTATGATTGGTAATTTGATATAAATTTTTTTAAGGTTATTTAATCATTTTTATTTTGGTAAATATTTTTTATTAGATCAAGCATAGACACTATGTTTCCTGTATGATGTGATAAGGAAGACTGAGCGTTTATTCTATGTGAGAAGGGTTATGTGTAAATTGAGTTGAAACACAAAAATATATATTGGTAAGTTATCTTTTAAATATTATTAAGGTTATTTATGTGACTAAAAGTGTTTTAATACATATAGATTTTATAAATAATGTACCCAACCCTATAGATAACTATGTATCAAGACACAGTCAAACACAAAGCTTGTGTAAACTAACCTACAATGGCATCAAAAAAGGGATTAAGTGAATTAATAATGTGTACTAGATTAATATATATCTAAATGAGTCATTATATTAATTATAAACTTTTTATAAAGCATAACACATAAATTTATTCCTTCTCGACCTGATATAGTCATTGATAACCCTAAACTAGGGTTTAGAAATCAATGTGTTATTGTGAGAGACTCCATTGTACAAAATTTATGAAAACTAGTGATAATTTGTTTTCTCAAGTCATCTAATATATTTTGTAATTTTTATACCAATATGGATTGTATGGGTATGGATATAAAGGACTGTGCTTAAACTGGAGTATGAGAGACGTAATTAGGTCTATACAAGGTTTGGAAAAGGTATATAATAGTTGATTTGGGATAATAAACTTTATGAAAAGAAATAAAATTATAGAGGGTGGTCAAATATAACTTTAGGATCATAATAAAAATCTATATGTGTCTATACAATAGAAATTAAATAAAAAAAAGGATACTAGAAACCCTGTCAAAGGAAAGAAGCAAGATATGTTGAAAATGGTTGTTTTGAGGAGTATTATGGATGGGATAGAGGTTAAAAATATGAATTTTTATACTTGGGAATATTATGATAATAAATATAAAAAATCTAAGAAAATTCATGTATTGAGTCAGCTTACCAATGTACTAGTCTGATGAAATGAGCAAGTGTGAAGCAAAATAAAAAGGGTGGGAGTAAGAAGGGAAATGTAAGTGACTGAGTGAAGCTAGTAGTCAATAATTAATAGTAAACTAAGAGGAAAAAGTTATTGAATAAAGAGATACATATGTTTGAAACCAAAGGTTAAATATAAATAAAGATAAGTAAAGATCAAAGCTAGGTTATTGGCAGAGGTAAATATTTGTTTACATCCACAATAATACAAGTTTAGGTGAATATTTTTACATCATAATTAAAATATGAATGTGATATATATATTCTCAAAATAAATATATCATATATTTGGCCTAAAAACTGAACCATTCAATCTTGAATTTAGGAGATTAAAGTGCCAAGTTATGTATAACATTAATGTTAATAAAGATGACTTCATGTGTAAAATTATGCCACTATGAAATTCATAACTCATCACAATAGAGATGAAAAGGATCCTTAAAATATATAGTATTATAAATATTGTCAATAATCAAAAGTTGAATTCAATAAAATGAATAATATTACCTTGCAAAGTAGAGCAAATCATAAATCTAAGACAAAAGATTTGATAAGTGGGAAAAATCATTGAATGATGAAAAAACCTCATAATCTAGTATTAAGAAGCTTACAAAAATAAAATTCAAGTACAATAGCATGTATAATCTTAGGAGAAGAGTGGACTTAGGCCAAGAGAGCATCAATGATGCAAGATCAAGACTTAGAATAACAAGAATGAGTTGTGAGTTGAGAGTGTTTTGGAATGAGAGAGGTGAAATATTAACATATATCTAAGAGAGAAGAAGAGTTATATGTACAAACTTAGGTATGTACAATTTATGGATATAATACTATTACAAGTGGGGAGGATGTGTGTGCCATGTGGAGGGAGAGCAGTTACATGCAAGTAACTCCAAATCCAACAAGTAGACTAAAGAGGTGAGTGACACCTCATAAAGTTAGGAATAAAATGTATTTATAAATGCAATAAATACACACATAAATTAGACTTATGTTAAACCTATAAACATTTTAAGAACCCCAATTAAATTTACTTCTCCAACATTCCACTTTAAACTTAAAATGAGGTTACAAATGTGGAGAGGACCTTTCAAATAAAGAAGGGAGTAAAAATTACATAATACTCCCCCTTAATAGAAACTTTATTCAAGATAAATTTAAAGTATGTAGAGAGAATAAAGAAGAAAAGGTGTCACCAAAAATTTCAAGGAATAAAGTGTGATCACTCAGAATCTCCAAGAGTCCTTTTTAGACAAGGTGGTTAATTTGTCATGGAAAAAATATCAACAAAAAAGGGTAATGATCAACAAAACCCTACAAAACAAGAAAAATAACACTAATATTTTAAGTTAACTAACCATTATATCAAAAATATAATCGACATAAATAATACAAGTAGATGTACAAAAAGATAAATGGAGTAAAGACAACTTCATTCACAAAGTGTGTAAATGTGCATGAAAAAAATTCATTACAAAATCTCTAATTAAAGAATATATCCTAGAACAAAAAATAAGGAATGCATAAAAGATTTTTTTTGATCTAAATGGAGACAAAGAATATGTGTCACTTGAAAAATATATTCTACATAAAGTATTAAAAGAATTATCATAAAAAAAACATATTAAAGTCACTAGAAGATTCATTTTCTTTATGAATTTAAATAGAATTATCCTTAGAGGTATGGGATTTAGTTATTTTATAACAATACAAAGTGTCATGCATGGATTTATCACAAGATTTGCATAGATGTAATTTCCAACATTTAGTTATGTGATTCCTATGTTTTCCATAATACATACAAGGTTTAACATTTTTGACCAAATCATGATTATTAGAAATAGTATAATTGAAAAATTTGGCATTACAAGTCCTTCAATGTGAAGGATAATAAGATTCTGAGTTTTCATTAGAAGTATTTGAATCATTAAAACTGAGACCTTTACAATGATAAATAGTTTCAAGTAAAAGAGGTGTAATAATACTATTTTTACACTTACCAATGCCACCACCAACATACCTAAAAAATTGCATTATTTTAACACCAAACCCCCCAAAAAAATAGTGTTAAAATTTATATTGAATGTAGGGACTACCAAGGTTGAATGAAGACATTACTATATCAAAGGCTTTCAAGATTAGAGTGAGACTAGCCAAACAAAAATCATACACCAAATGCCACATAGACCAAAGCTATAATGAGTTGTGAAAACAAAAATGTGATAGATGTTAGTCTTGGTATTATGGACTTCACTTATTCCAAGACAACCCAGATGAGGCATGTCTAAAAAAAAGGAATGAAATGGCTAGTTAGCTACTCATGGACTGAAATGCCTTGGTCAAGAAATAAGATCTCACATAATACATCAAAAATAAACTCCCAAGAAACTTCCAAAAACAATATTGAACTATTTAAATTAAAAATTATAGACAAAAAGAAGGCCACATACAATGAAAGATAAAAAGGAAGTCCTTGCAAGGATGCAATATGATGTCAATATAGATAGAAAAAAGACTAAAATTAAACAAGAATGATATGAAAATCCTAGGTCAAAGAGGGGCATCTCTCTATGAGAATAAACCTAGAGGTGACTCTTTCAAAAATAGGGATCACAAGAAATATGAAAAAAAATCAAAATGCTTTGAGAAATATAAGAAATAAAAGATTTTTCATTTCCTTGGAGCTTAGAGCTCCCCCGCTTTTTATAAAAAATGAACCAAAATTCAATATGAAATCAGAGGGTAGAGATTTTAAAATGGATTATATCTTTTTTTCTTCAAATTAAAAAATAATAATTTGAGTACCTCTTAAGCAACCTTTGTAAAAAAAATAGGCTAGAAGGCAAACAACTTAACCAATAGTTATTAGTTTGCATAATTAACAGAATATATCAAATTATAGATAAAAGTAGAGTTAAAAATAAAAATTTAATGGTTAAAATGAGTTCAAATATGCTTGATTTTCCACTCAAAATATGTATAAAGTACTAAAAAATAACATTAAATAATCAAGGCTTTGATATCATATTATAAATATTTCCAAGAATCGAAAGTTAAAAGCAAGAAAATGAATAGTATTACCATATAAAGTAGAGCAAATCAGAAATCCAAGACAAAATATTTTATAGGTGGGGAAAACCATCGAATGGTGAAAAAATTCCACATTCTAGTATTAAGAAGCTTGCAACAATGAACTCCAAGTACAATAACATTTATAAGGTTAGGAGAAGAATGGCCTTAAACCAAGAGAACATTAATGATGCAAAAAAAAGACTTAGAACAACAAGAATGAGTTGTGATTGTTTTAGAATGGGAGATGTGAGCTCTTAATATATATCTAAGAGATAATAGGAGTTATATGTGCAATCTTAGGCATGTGTGACATGTGACCCTAATCCTCTTACAAGTGGGGAGGAGTTACATGCAAATAACTCTAAATCCAATAATTAGGATAGGGAGGTGAGTGACACATCATAAATGTAGGAATAAAGTGTATCTATAAATAAAATAAATACACACACAAATTAGACTTAGGGTAAATCTATAAACCTAAGAAGTTCACAAATTAAGGTTACCCAATATATAACTCAAAATTTGACATCTATTTCAAAATGTATTTTGACATATGTTTAAAAATATAATGAAATTGGGTTATATTTGGTGCAAATGCATTTTTTTATTTTTTCATATACATTTTGACTTTGATTTAGTGACATCTCTAATTCTCTGTCAAATTTTTTACGTAAATTATATATTTATATTATATGTTTCCTTTGATAGAGATAAAGTGAAGAATATCAAAATTTATACAAGGTCATTAACATGTCAAAAAAATGGGGAGCTCACATTTTAGACTGTAGAAAAGAAAATAACATCTAGAGAAGAGGTAATTTGGGAAACAAAAAAAGTAATGAATGGATTTGATAGAAGAGGAATTTGAATTGATATAAGAGGGAACATATTTGAAATAAGAGGATGCTACTTAAAATAAGAATAGATAACATTCATAATTATCACTACTTCATAGATCTAAATTACTTATTTTTATTATACACACATTACTTCATGAATCTTCATTTTATGTGTTTTATAAATGTTTTAATGGCATGTTAGTGAATGCTTTTCATATAGGAGAAGTATTTTATGGAATTTGGAATAAATAATAAATTTTAGCAAGATTGAATTATGATTTATTACCATTCTTTTGGATTAAATTTTTATATTTCAATGTTTGATTCAAAATGCATTAGTTATTATCATAATTGAATTATCATATCATGTGCAATTAGTTTTTCATTATGGTATATCAGGTTTTTATTGATATTATATTAGGATATTTTACATTTTTATAAAATACTTCATTATCTTATATGCCATAATTGTATTAGAATATATTTTAACACCATTCCATTATTTTCTCAAAGATTTTTTGGGATTTTTTTTACATATTTATAATTATTGTATTAGTTTCTCAATGATCTATTAGAGAATATTTGGCATATCATGTAATCAAATGTTTCAATACTTTATCAAAACTATATTGGGGTAAAATTTCATATCATGTAATCACTACACTATTTTGTCAAATATTTCATATAATTTTTTTGCATATTATGTAATCATTGCATTACTTAGTCAAAGTTTTGGTGGGGCTCTTTTTATGTTTTATTTAATTATTATTTTAATTTTTCAAATATATTTTATGGAAAATTTTGCATATATCATATTCATTACCTTATTTTTCAAATCTATGGTAAGTTTTATTTTGTATATCTTGCAATCATTGTACTACTTTATGAAATATATGTTAGGTACATTTTGGATACAATTTAGTCATTGCATTATTTTTTAAATCTTTGATACAAATTTTCTTGCATATCATATCATATTTCATTAAATTTTTAAATATTTATAAGGTTATAGAACATAAATTTGGTATTAGATACTTGAAAATTTTAGTTTTAACTAATTTTTAACATACACGTCATGACTTGTGAGTACATATTTGACTTTTTTTCACATTCTATCCTAGCCATTGAGTTACCTATGGCCTTGAACTTCTTAATTTATCATAATTCACATGTAAGACCTCCCTATATGTGCCCAAATAGTTCGTCATCCTAATCACATTATCGCCTAATGTCATATCACCATTTCCTATCTCCTAGATGGATCTAATCATAGTCATCTAGATCTAATTATTGGAGATGTATGCCTGGGATGAATTGATATATGTATTATATAATGAATATTTCCAAAAATTTAAACCTTTAATTTATGTCAACTTGCATATTTTCACATATCAATTCAAAGAAAAATTACCAAAATTATCTCCAATACACATCAAGATTAAGTATGTTCCTATTTATCAAGCATCTAACACTTAACTATAAAATTACTTGTAGACCAAGCAATACAATTTCATAACCTTAAAAAATACCCTAAATCATAAAAATCTTTAAAATCCCTTAAATTATTAGCCACCAAGCCAAGTATGAATAATAATGCAAGGTCAAAATGATAGATTATCAAATATTGATAGCCACACAAGTTGTTTTATATAAAATTATATAATTTTTGAGAACACACATAGTTAGATGGGAGAAATATATGTATATTGAGCACTCTTTAGATTATTATAATGTAGACAATGTTTAACCACTCAACAGGGAGTAGTTGGGGTTTAGTAAACATGTTGTCACAACCCCAAATAATGAATTAAAAAATTATTGTCCTTATAATTTAGTGAATCAAATTATGAACATAATTACATGTAGGGCCCACTACATGATTTTGGACATAAAGACACATTTTTTATATTTTTACACTTATATGTGTAGGAAATTATGATTGGATTAGGTTGCTATAGATTCTTAACTAGGTGTAAAAATCATTAGAGGGTTATATAAGGAAGAGGGTGACATCACTATAATTTATATTTCAAGGTAAATTAGTGTGTGGGTCCACACTAGTCAACTCAAAACTCTACCCATTCGGCTATCTTTCCTATAGAATCATCTAAGGGTATTTAAACCTAGGTAAGCACCCCATTATCCCTAATAGACCAATTAATGGTTAAAAGAAAAGGTTAGATTGTTCATATTTGGAAAAATGATTAGACAATAAGTAATAACTTCACTTAGGCCACATAAATATCATTATAATATGAAGAGTAACTTATCACACAACTTAATGAATAAATCTGAAACTAGAAGCAAATAACAATTTGAGTACCATGCCCAAAATTTTGAAAAAAATAATAATCATGCTAAGCTATGCATAGATTCAAATTAGAATATTATAAAATCAATAATCAAATATTAAAATACTATTTCCAAATGTAATGCAATATAGGCCTTTGATATAGATTAATTTCTTTTCAGTTTCACAATGGGCCTAATAATCAAATACAATATAAGGATTTGACACAATTTAATTTCCTTTGGCTCTTATACAATAAAAAAATGAAATTTATTTAAAATCCCACATTCAAAATTCTCAACCATCCCACATATTAGTAAATAGAGTTCTATCTTCTATTTTTTTGCTTATCTATCCTTTGGTTACATTTTAGTAATGCAAAATTACTAAGTATATTATACTAATGTCAATCAAAATGAATTAGGATGACTCAACAACCATGATTACATTCTTCATTATAATATTTAGTATTTCCCATATCTTTGTTAGCATGAGTTATGTTTTAAATTGAATAACATCCCAATTTCATATTCACATCTATATACTTTATTATAAGTAGAAAGGAAATTATTTTACCACTTTCCTCCTTTGATATCCCTAAGGAATTGTCATACCCCACTTTTTTAATTAAGACTATGTGAATCATTAATAAATTTGAAAATTAAATCCAAACAACAGATCTTCCATTTTAAAGGAAAACTAAACTAGAAGCTTACAACCTATTTTCTTCTATTAAAATGGAATAAGGTCTAATAAAGTCATCATGACAACTTTAATCATAAAATAAAATATCGTTTTATATTATCACCACAATATACAACAATATAAATCAAGCTTCGACTAAAAAATACCAAGAACCTTATTGTACTTAAAACCATTACAATTCTAGTAAAAACATTTACCTCTACTTAATAATTAGATATAATCCAATTATCCATTTAGTCAATTTATATGGCATTAGAAAATAAATGATCTAGATTATTTAACTCTCGTTAAATAAAAAAAGTCACAATCTTCATTTATATTTAGCTTATTAACCATGCAATCCAATCTGAATAAAAAGGGTGGTTCATGAATCCAAAGTAATTACAATGACATTCCACACACTTACCCCATGTTATAGTTTTTTATTAGAATAACACATTATATAGTTTTAAAATTGCATAATAATCAACAAAAGCCAACATAGTGACATAGGATTATCTTCACCATTTTGCTTAGAAGTGAATACCATAAGTTCTATAATAGTTGTAGGTAAATAATAATAGCTAATAATAGTTAGTTCAAGTTTTAGTAATCGACTGTCAACCAAATGATCAAATTGATTTAGAAATACATCTAAGAATAACACCAATTCCCATTAAAAGCTAATGAGTAAACTATTAGTAGTAGTCTCTATTTATATTAAACAAATATGGTGTAAAAGTGAACCCATATTGATACAAAAATCATGTTGACATGTTCATCAAGAAATGGAATCAACATTTAAACCCAATGCCAATATAATCATTGATTAGGTCCGCAATAATATGAGAAACTAAATTAATAACATATATCCATTACTATCGAACACAACCCTGCTTCAATCATAGAAATACCATCTATTCAAGATGATAAAGTAACTATCCATATTCAATGCAATAGCCAATATATTAAATAACCATCATAGTCTTCTACAACAATGTAGTATAATTGATACCAAAATTCTATTAACCTAATTATAGTCATAATGCATGCGGGAAGATATATATATATATATATATATATATATATATATATATATATATATATATATATATATATATATATATATATATATATATATATATATATATATATATATATATGTTTAAGTATGTTCTTACACAAGTTTAGTTATCTCCAACATGACTTATGACATATATTATAATTTTTACCAAATGTAATCATAAAAACACATCCTTGCAATGTAACATGAACTAAAAGATTAATTTAGTAAAATCTAACAAGAATTGAATACATTCTTCACTTTCACAACCATCTTAAAATTTAAAATGAGGATAGATTTAAATTCACATCAACTCAAATGTGTAATTATATCACCAATAGAAACCCAAAATGAACACTCCTATAAGAGAAAATATTGAGGCCTAATCCTATGAGCGCAACCATCAGTGGTACAAACCACCCCAACCATCAGATTGATGGATGAATTAATTCTTGGGATTATAAAAGTGGATGAAAAATGTTTAAGATCAAGATAAAACTAAAATAGAACAACAATAAATTCAAAAGGAATAATAATAAGAAATCAATCGCCAATGATACATGCACTCAAAAAAGATTACAAATAAAAGTCTCTATCATCAATAAGAATGAACATGCAATAAAAAAATTGACCTTGTAAAAGTAACCATTGTGACTCAAGTAATTCTATATATATATATTTTTACATTGCCTCCTTCAATCAAATCTTAGTAGAAGAATGGCCTTAAACCAAGAGAACATTGAACTCCACAATCTAGAATTAAGAATCTTGCAATAATGAAATCCAAGTACAGTAACATTTATAAGGTTAGGAGAAGAATGGCCTTAAACCAAGAGAACATTAATGATTCAAAAGCAAGACTTAGAACAACAGGAATGAGTTGTGAGTGTTTTGGAATAAGAGAGGTGTGCTCTTAATATAGATCTACGAGATAATATGAGTTATATGTGTAAGTTTAAGCATGTGTGACATGTGACCCTAATCCTCTTACAAGTGGGGAGGATGTATATGTCATATGGAGGGAGAGGAGTTACATGTAAATAACTCCAAATACAATAAGTAGGTTAGGGAGGTGTGTGACACCTCATAAAGGTAGGAATAAAGTATATTTATGAATAAAATAAATACACACATAAATTATACTTATGGTAAATCTATAAACCTAAGAAGGTCATAAATTAAAGTTACTTAGCCAATATATAACTCAAATTTTGACATCTATTTCAACATGCATTTTGACATATGTTAAAAAATATAATGAAATTGGGTTATATTTGGTGTGAATGCATTTTCCTATTTTTTCATATACATATTGACTTTGATTTAGTGACATCTCTAATTCTTTGTCATTTTTTTCACATACATTATATCTTTATATCATATGTTTCCTTTGATAGAGATAAAGTGATGGATATAAAAATTTATACAAGGTCATTAACATGTCAAAAAAATGGGGAGCTCACATTTTAGAGTTTAGAAAAGAAAATAGCATCTAAAGAAGAGGTTATTAGGGAGACAAAAAAAAGTAATGAATGGATTTTATAGAAGAGGGATTTGAATTGGTAGAAGACGGAACATATTTGAAATAGGATGATCCTACTTAAAATAGGAAGAGCTAACATTCATAATTATCACCATGTCATAGATCTAAATTAATTATTTTTATTATACACACATTCTTTCATGAATCTTGGTTTTATGTGTTTTATAAATGTTGTAGTGGCATGGTAGTTCATGCTTTTCCTATAGGAGAAGTATTTTATGGAATTTGAAATTAGTAATAAATTTCAACAAGATTAAATTATGATTTATTGGCATTTTTTTGGATTAAATTTTTATATTTTAATTTTTGATTCAAAATGCATTAGTTATTATCATAATTGAATTATCATATCATGTTGAAATTAGTTTTTCATTAGGGTATATTAGGTATTTATTGATATTATATTAGGATATTTTACATTTTGACAAAATACTGCATTACCTTATATGTCATAATTGTATTAGAATATTTTTAAACATCACTCCATTATTTTCTCAAAGCTTTTTTAGGATTTTTTTACATATTTATAATTATTGTATTAGTTTCTCAATGCTCTATTAGGGAATATTTTGCATAGCATGTAATCGAATGCTTAAATACTTTATCCAAACTATATTGGGGTAAAATTTCATATCATGTAATCACTACACTATTTTGTCAAATATTTCATATATTTTTTTTCACATATTATGTAATCATTGCATTACTTAGTCAAATTTTTGGTGGGGATCTTTTTATATTTTGTATAATTATTGTATTAATTTTTCAAATCTCCTTTAGGGAACATTTTGCATATATCATATTCATTACCTTGATTTTTCAAAGCTATGTTAAGGTTTGTTTTATATATCTTGTAATCATTGTAATACTTTATGAAATATATGTTAGCTACATTTTGTATATAATTTAATCATTGCATTATTTTTTCAAAACTTTAATACAAAATATTTTGAATATCATATCATATTTCATTAAATTTTTAAATATTTATAAGGTTGTAGAACATAAATTTGGTATTAGATACTTGACAATTTCAGTTTTGACTAATTTTTAACATACATGACTTGTGCATACATATTTGAATTTTGTTTACATTCTATCCTAGCCATTGAGTTACCTATGGACCTAACCTTCTTAATTTATCATCATTCACATGTAAAACCTCCTTATATGTGCCCAAATAGTTTATCACCCTAATCACATTATCACATAATCTCATATCACCATTTCCTATCTCCTAGATGGATCCAATCATAATTAGCTAGATCTAATTATTAGAGATGTATGCCTTGGATGAATTGATATATGTATTATATAATGACTATTTCCATAAATTTTAATCTTTAATTTATGTTATCTTTCACATTTCATATGTCAATTCAAAGAAAAAATTACCAAAATTATCTCCAATACGCATCAATATTAAGTATGTTTATATTTATCAAGAGTCTAACACTTAGCTATAAAATTACTTGTAGACCAAGGAATACATTTTCACAACCTTAAAAAACTACCCTAAAGAATACAAATCTGTAAAAACCCTCAAATTATTAGCCACCAAGCTAGGTATGAATAATAATGCAAGGTTGAAATCATAGTTTATCAAATATCCATAGCCAAATAATTGGTTTGTATATAATTATATAATTTTTGAGAACACACACAGTTATATGGGAGAACTATATGTATATTTAGCCTTGTTTGGAGTATTATAATGTAGACAACATTTAACCACTGAATAAGGAGTAGTTGGGGTTTACTCAACATGTTGTCATAACCCTAAATAATGAATAAAAAACTTATTATCCTTAGCATTTGGTGAATCATATTATGAAAATAATTACGTGTAGGGCCCACTACATGATTTTGGACATAAAGACACATTTTTTATATTTTTACACTTCCATGTTTAGGAAACTATGATTGGATTAGGTCATTATAGACTCTTAACTAGGGGTAAACATCATTAGAGGGTTATATAAGGAAGAGGATGAGGCCAATATAATGTATATTTCATGGTACATCAGTGTGTTGGTCCACACTAATCCACTCAAAACTCTACCTATTTGGCTATCCTTCCTATAGGATCATCTAGGGGTATTCAAACCTAGGAAAACACCCCATTATCCCTAATAGACCAATTAATGGTAGGAAGAAAATGTTAGCTTTCTCATGTTTGGGAAACTAATCAACCAATAAGTAATAACCTCACTTATGGCACATAAATAGCATTATAATATGAAGAGTAACTTATCACACAACTTAATGTATAAATCTAAAACTAGAAACAAACAACAATTTGAGTACCATGCCCAAAATTTTGAACAAAATAATTATCATACTAAGATATATATAGATTCAAATTGAAATATTCTAAAATAAATAATCAAATATTACAAGACTATTTCCAAAAGTAATACAATATAGGCCTTTGATATAGTTTAATTTCCTTTTAGTTTCACAATGGACCTAATAATAAAATACAAGGATTTGACACACTTTAATTTCCTTTGGCTCTTATACAATAAAAAAATGAAATTTATTTAAAACCATACATTAAAAATTCTCAACCATCCCACATATTAATAAATAGAGTTCTATCTTCTATTTTTTCACTGTCTATCCTTTCATTGCGTTTTAGTAATGTAAAATTACTAAGTATATTATACTACTGTCAATAAAAATGAAGAAGGATGACTTAACAACCATGATTATATTCTTCATTATAATATTTAGTATTTACCATATCTTTGTTAGCATGACTTAAGTTTTAAATTGAATAACATCCCATTTACATATTTACATCTATATACTTTACTATAAATAGAATGGAAATTACTTTACCACTTTCCTCCCTTGATATCCCTAAGGAATCATCATACCCAACCTTTTTTATTAAGACTGTGTGAACCATTAATAAATTTTAAAATTAAATCCAAACAATATATCCTCACTTTTAAAGGAAAACTAAACTAGAATCTTACAATCTATTTTCTTCTATTACAATGGAATAAGGTCTAATAAGGTCATCATGACAACTTGAATCATAAAATAAAATCTCATTTTATATTATCACCACAATGTACAAAAATCTAAATCAAGATTCGATTAACAAATACCAAGAACCTTATTGCACTTAAAACCATTACAATGTAAGTGGGAACATTTACCTCTACTTAATATTTAGATATAATCCAATAATACATTTAGTTAATTTATATGGTATTAGAAAATAATTGATCTAGATTATTTAACTCTCATTAAATAAAATAAGTCATAATCTTCCTTTATCTCTAGCTTATTAACCATGCAATCCAATCTAAATAAAAAAGATCAATCATGAATCTAAAGAAATTACAATGACATTCCACACACTTACCCCACATTATAGTTTTTTATTAGAATAACACATTACATAGTCTAAAAGCCACATAATAATGAATAAAAGCCAATAGAGTCACATAGGGTTAGCTTCACCATTTTTCTTAGAAGTGAATACCATAAGTCCTATAATAGTTGTAGGTGAATAATAGTAGCTACCTATAATTAGTTTAAGTTATAGTAATCAACTATCAGCGAAATGATCAAATTAATTTAGCAATACATTTAAGAATAACACCAATTGCCATTAAAAGCTAATGAGTAAACTGTTAGTAGTAGTCACTATTTATATTAAACAAATATGGTGTAAAAGTGAACCCGTATTGATACACAAATCATGCTGACATGTTCATAAATAAATGGAATTAATATTTAAACACAATGCCAATACAATCATTGATTAGGTCTGCAATAATATGAGAAACTAAATTAATAACATTTATCCATTACTATCAAACACAACCCTACTTCAATCATAGAAATACCATATATTCAAGATGGTAAAGTAACTATCCATATTCAATGTAGTAGCCAAGCTATTAAAAACCCATCATAGTCTTCTACACCAATGTAACACAATTGATTCCAAAATTCTATTAAATTGAATACACTCATAATGCATGCGAGGAAGAAATAAATATATAACAAAATGTTTAGGTATGGTCCTACACAAGTATAGTTATCTCCAACATGCCTTATACATATAATATAGTTGTTACCAAATGTAATCATAAAAACACATCCTTGAAATTTAACATTAAGTAAAAGATAAATTTAGTAAAAGCCAACAAGAATTGAAAACATTCTTCACTTTCACAACCATCTTAAAATTTAAAATGAGGACAGTTTAATTCACATTAACTCAAATATGCAATTACATCACCAATGAAAACCCAAAATGAACACTCCTATAAGATAAAATATTCAGGCCTAGTTCTATAAGCACAACCATCAGTGGCACAAACCACCCCAACCATCAACGTGATTGTGGAATTGACACTCAGGATTATAAAAGTGTAGGAAAAATATTTAAGAGAAAGCTACAACCAAAATAAAACAATAATAAAATGAAAATGAATCATAATAAGCAATCAATCCCTAATGATACATGAACTCAATACATATTATGAATAAAAGTCCTTATAGTCAACATGAATGAACATGAAATCAAACAAATTGACCTTGTACAAGTAACCTCTGTGACTCAAGTAATTCTATATAAGAAATAAATTTGCATTGCCTCCTTCAATCAAATCCCAGGAAAGATTTGAAATAATGACTTATAATAAAGAGGGTGAAAATCTAAGCTAAGCCAATTACTTAGCATTTTTCCTATATCCGTTTCAATGCCATTAATCAAATTAATGACCCAAAATTATTGAGGAGAAATTTAAAACTCCAATACTCTCACATTCAATTTATACAAACTAATACATCAAAAAATTCATATAGTTAAGCAAGTCCCAACAACAATATACTATCCCAATAGTTATTTCATGAGAAAATGTTCATACACAACCAACCCATAACATTTATTATTTAAAGTAAGCCTCAATCCAAAAGAAACCATAAAGTTTGAACACCCTATGGGAGGAGTTAATTTAATCTAAATTTGAATTCTAATTAAACTTTGATAGCTGACATGGTTCCCCATCAATGATCCAAGGCTAAAAATACTAATACTTGAAAGGGATAAATAAAAAACAAAACAAGCATGCCTAAATTACTTATTCAATCCATAAGTTTCATAATGATGCTTCTAGCCAAAATAAGAAACATGAACAAAATCATAAATGAAAACTTTCCACTTAAACCCAAAAGACATAGAAACTCATATAGACATGAATTATTATGAATAAAATGTTATATAAATGTAGGTTCACTATGAATTTTAATGAATTCATGTTGAACCTAAAATGATTTAATCTCATGAGGGTTTTATCCTTGATCACAACTAAATATGCAACCCAAAAACCATAATGAAAAACTAACAATGCACCACTTACTTGGAACTAATGTCATTCCTGTAGAGAAGGAACATAGTGAGTGATTATTTTATTTTTCTTATCATAACCCAAAACACCAAAAAACATTTACTTCTTTCTATGAATCCAGTTATATATTCTCTACCATTAATGGCTTGCATGATGAAATCCACCATTTATCACTCCTCCACCATCATTTTTTCCCTAAGGTTTTAGATTGTATAATAACTAGTGAAAATAAAGTACCAGAGCTTAACTAACCCATTTTGTAATAGTTGGGAGTTGAGTTGAGTGATAATATCAAAATAAAACCAATGATCATAACCACCCTAATATCATCAACTGGGATTCATAATAATGCCAAATAGGTAAGTCAAAATGGACCCATGAATATTATAATATTCTAAATGCATTGATAACTTAATAAAAAAACATATGGTCCCCCCCAAGGTCAACACTTAGTGAATGTCAAAAAATTCCCAAGTTTCACAATAAAATTAAACTATCAAAATTTTATCAACCCACATACATAAATCATGAATGCCAACATAAGAAACCAATAAAATGAAACTAAACCCTACAAATGGTATAACCTCATCAAGTAGACAACACCCAAAACATGAACACAATCAACATACTCGAGGCTAAGACAACATTTTCCAGTTAATCATGACTAATTCATGAAAAATTCAAGCATACAAGAATAAAAACATTCACAACTCCAAATAACCAAGAAGGCAAAGCTGAAAATCGACAAACAAGACTACAACAAAATAAGTGTGAATAAAACTTGTTCATTGAATATATTATATTTATGAGGGTGATATCCCATCATATGATTATTAATTTATGCTAATAAATATTCAAATTTATAAAATCACAAATAAATTATACACCTACTTTATAATTAAATATAAACAACTATTAACTATATTTCTCCCAAATATTATTTCAAATATTGATAACACCCTACTATTTGCTCCTCTCCCATATCTAGGACACTACATTTATAGGAGGAAAAGCTTATAAAATTGGCACAGTCTTTTATTGATTGACCAAACATATTTTAATGTGGTGATATAAAATGTCAACATATCCATTCAGTACTTAAATGAGATAATATCCACATTATTATATCTATATAATGGTTATAGAAAATAATGTATTTTGTCTATGTATCCAAACTATCATAGTTAACAATGTATTTCTATCATGTAAATTCTCATTCATTTTTAAAAAAATCTTCAAGAAAAATGACTAGTGATAGAGAGAACCATGCTAAACAAGTTTATTCATTCAGTCTGGAACTATAGAGGGTGTCTATAATCTTGAAATCTAGCATTAAATAATTTCTCTAATAACTTAAATAATCATTAAAGTAGACTATTAAATGTGTAGAAAACTACCAAATGATAACCACACTAGCTAAAGAAAACAACCATCTATAGCATGCAGATGGATAACTAGAGAATGCAGTTGGGTGTCTATATCTTGTAGTCAGGTGATAACATCTTGTAGCCAAGGGATAACTATGACAGTAGATGAAAACACAACTATCATCTAGCCACCTCATTATTAGATGATAATGAGGTGGCCATACATTATTTATGTTGTCATTTTCTAACATAGTTATCACTCAACTATAGGATATTATCATCTGATTATAGTCTTATAGGAATAAGTCATTCAGCATCCTAGTAACATATAATTAGGTGAATTCATCATATATTCAAGTGATTTAATCTTGTAGTCAATCCTCATAATTCACCTATGTTATTATACACCTTCCAATTAGATTTGCCACCATTACAAAACTAATTCACCTAACAGTCTCTAATGTTTTTTAATATAGGCCATTAAAATTATACCTTATTCAAAATGAACATAAAACATTAATAATCCCACATACAAAAGATAGATGGGTAGGATTATGAATAATAACTTCAATTTGACTTGTTATCTCCCCCTTTCCTTTGAGCACTTTGTGAGAGTTAGTTGTAGGTAGAATCAATATGGATAAAAGAAACCCTAAATTAATAATAGATAGGGACTAAAAAGACTTAGTTTAAATCATCTACATAACTCATATTATTGAATATCTAGGGACTTTATTGGAATTTTTATTTTTTTAGTGAGAACCTTTACCATCTCCCCTTTTATCTTTCCTAAGGGGATTTGTAATTCAATTATAAAAAAATGGTTTTTTTAAAAAAAATTGGCCAAATGAACCCTAAAAATAGGGGGATAGTTTCGTAAATTAAACTTATAGTTTTAGCTAACTATATCGACTACACCTATATTATAATTGACCAAAACATGGGAATATGGTGTATTATATTAGCTAATATGATCTAGTTTAGCATGAGAAACAAATTAATGAGGGAAATAAAAGGAATTAATTAGAAGGAAAAGGATGATAATTCAAATATGAAGGTGATACATAGATAATCAAAAGAAATCTCTCATAGAGTTAGCTTAAAACTAAACCATCCAATCCTAAATTTAAGAGATTAAAGTGCCAAGTTATGTATAATATAAATGTCAATAAAGATGACTTAATTTGAAAATTTATGTCCCTATAAAATTCATCATTCAACAAAATAGAGATAAAAGGGACCCCTATAACATATGGATCAAATTTTGGTTTTTGTTCCAACATGCATTTGGACATAATGTCACAACTTCTCTTCCTATACTATGGACTCATGATCACACTTTAAGTGGATTTGGATCTCATTTAGTTAGAATAAGTTGATTATTAAGATAACTTAACTTTTGTATTGATTTCAAAGGTCTATTAGGTCATCGATGGGAAATCATGAAAGCAATGTATGATTAAAATAAAGTTATTTCCTTTCATAGAAATGTATATATGAACCATTGCCATGATTTATAATTATAAAAAAGGAAAATTTAATGAGATGAATGGATTAATATTAGACAAATTTTTTATTAGTTTGATAATATCAGAAAAATACATCAAAAGTTATTTTAAATTAATAAAATGAACTTTTCTTTTTTATTTTTATTCTAAATTTCAAACAAATTATCATAAATAATTTAAGAGTTTAATAATTATTAATTAATATTATTATAATAAATAATTTAAGTTTATTAAATTATGTATAATTTATTTTATACCTATTAAATCCAATGAATAAACTAACAATACTAAATAAGATTATTCTAACCTAGGACCATTCTAAATTCACCATGTAAGCCACTATTAATGCATGTAAACTATCACTCCTACCATGCCACATGCATGAGGAAATAATAATTAATCTTTCATCTCTAAGAATATCTTTCTTTTAGTTTAATTAGACCACTCCACCTCTCTTGTTTCATTGCCCACTTTAACTCATGCAAAGTAAAAGGGACTTCCACATAAGAAGTAGTTAATACCCAATCAAAGCACATAGTAAGAAGGAAAAATTTTCATGAAGAGAGTTATAAATTCATGAGGATCGACATAGCAAAGGGGGTAGGAAGGATCGACACTTTGGGAGAAAAATATCAACGCTAGAATGAGAGAGGAATAGATTGACACTATGAGGAAAGGGTGAGCCGAATCAACACAATAAGAAAGAAATGCCACTTGGGGAGGATAATGGATCGGTAGATGCTTGGGGAAAAAGTAAAAAGGAGGCATATAAATTTTAGTAAGTTACTTTCATCCACTATGTACGTCTATTTCAATGACTTGAAAAATTTAAACTAAATGAAAATGATTTAAATGGTAAGGAAAATATAATATTTTTATTTTTATTTTATTTTTAGTAAAATAAATGAAAATAATTTAAATTTTAAGGAATATATATATAGTAAACTAAATGAAAATGATTTAAAAATAAAATTTAATGGTTTTTTATTTATTTTAGAAAACTAAATGAGAATGATCTAAATTAAAAAAAAATGTTATTCCTTTCTCATTTACAATATCGTGTAATAAATGTAATTACATAATATTACATGATTGATTGGATGAGGGCCATAAATTTTATTAGGTGGATCTATTGAGAGTATACTTTATTAAAAAAATTATATGTTGTCTATTATTTCGATTTTATTATTTGTTCTAATTTGCAAAATATTACAAGAAAACAATTTATGCAATTCATAAGTTATAACTAGAATAATATTCTATTCAGAATCTCATTATGTTACTTAGAAATAAATTTAAATTTCATAATTTATGTAATTATAATTCATTTGAAAATGAATTCCTTAGAGATTCATATAATTGATTTTATACTTGTATACATAAAATATTATTAATTTTTTTAAATAATTATAATTGCGTAGTTGAAAAATTTATTAAGAGATTAATAATTTTATATATTAGAGTACCATTATAATGCATTTTATAATAAGATATAAAAAATCATTATATTAATTTACATTTTCCCAAGAAATGGCTGAAAAATCTATTTTTGTGTCATTCTCTATTGGAAAATAAAATCTTCTTTTATCATCATTAATAATAGTATGATAGCATATATTCTTCATTTAGGGTTTAACCATCAATTTCAAATCTCCCTTTCAAACATATAAAGGATTTATTTAAATTAAAGTTCAATAAAATCCTTGTGTATAAGTTATTATTTTTGTAAAAGTTTACCTACATAGACTAAAGATATAATTGTCAAAAATAACATTGTTGAAGATCAACATAAGGAATAAAATAGAAGATCATGTTACAGATTTATTTTCTACTTTCCTACTCAAAAATTTATTTTTGAAATATAATGCAATAAATTACTTCATGTATTCTTTACATTTTAAATCTTAACTTAGACCAATAAATTAATGTTAAATAAAACTATGCAACATTTGGTATAAGTGGTGCTTCTGGCTCACATTTATGGATAATGCTATTACGCTTGAGCTACTACATCTCTAACCTAACATAATTGCAATAATGATGTCTGGGCATCATCCCTATAAATTATCGAGGAGAAATAAGTACCATGTTGTGTCATTAAGACCAATGAGTGGGATAATCCATCTTGGTCAACAACACTAATTAAGATAATAAAATGACCTTGAACTACCTTAATGATTATAACTTGTGAACTGATAAAGTAGAAATAAAGAAAGAACATTTCTTATAAAAATCTCAGTACCATTGAAAAGGAACAATAAAAACCTGGATTGAGAATGTTAAATCAGTTAATATTAAAAAACCACCAATCATATGGCTCTCAAATAATGAAACCTTGGCAACAAAAAATGTATGAATTAGGTTGTCTAAAGTAAGGATCAAAATATTGTTGATGTAAATAAAAGTGGAAAGGGGATGTATCTTGAAAATTATTAATTTCTATCTTAATATTTAGGGTTAGTTTAGTTAAATAATTATTTGATTACTTAAATTAGTACTTTTTATGCTCCTATTTGGGTAGTAATCATAGAGGAACTGTCTAGAGAATTGAGCCTTAAAAAGGGATGTATACTAAGATCTAAATATCACATTAAACTTAGAATAGAAAATATAACTACATGCATAATACACCTTGATCTTGTTCGAAAGTAGGTATGTAGGTATTTTGAGAAGCAAATGAATATTATAGTATACAGGTGAATAGGATGGGTTTGGGGTTGTAAGCTAAACAAGATTAAAGTTAAATGAAAAGGTAAGACCATTATAATAATTCCTTAGTTTAGATAAATAAAGTAAAGATAATAACTCTATGATATACTCAAAAAGATCCTGATTAGATCATCATAATTCCCAAAAATTTAGGCCAAATTTTGAGGTAAAATATGACTTTGTTATATTATTTATACTTCTATCATGGTGATCTCAGTGCTTATCTAGTAGAGATGAGCGGTGAATAGTGAGTGACTTAGAATTCGATTGATCTTGATGAGTCAAGTCTCTAACCAAAGCATAAATTATTCATGTGTAGATACCTAATCCATATGGTTAGATTCTTACACATTTGGCAAAGAAATGCCTAACCCATATGGTTAGAATGCTTTCCTATTTGAAAAATAATAATAGATGCCTAACCTGTATGGTTAAATGCTTGATCGGTTGGCAAAATATATCTCATAGGATAAAGTATACCCAAGTTGAATTCATAGAAAAACATTAATTTTTTTTGGTGTGTTTTAGGATAGGATTGGTCTCTACACATAAGTGAAAAAATAAATAAATTGGATTACATTTGGTGGGAATGCATTTTTTTATTTTTTCATATACATTTTAACTTTTTTATATACATTTTGACTTTGATTTATCAACATCCTTTTTTATCTATTAAAATTTCCACGTACATTATATTTTAGTATAATATGTTTCCTTCGATACAGATAAAGTGATGAATGTACAAATTTTTACAAGGTTGATAAGATGTCACAAAAAAATGGAGAGCTCACATTTTAGAGTATAGAAAAGAAAATGGCCTCTAAAGGGGCAATTTTGGAGAGGGAAACAAAAAATGAGTGGATTTGATAGAAAAGGGATTTGAATTGATAGAAGAGGGAGTCCATTTGAAATATGATGATCCTATTTAAAATAGTAATGGATAACATTCACAATTATCACCATGCCATATATCCAAATTATTTATTTTTATTACACATAGACTCACACATTCCTTAATGAATCTTGGTTTTATGTGTTTTATAAGTGTTGTAATAGCATGGTAGTGCATGTTTATCCTAGATTAGAAGTATTTTATGGAATTTATAATTAATAATAAATTTTAATGAGATTGAATTGTAATTTATCTCCATTTTTTTGGATTAAACTTTTATATTTCAAGTTTTGACTTAGACTACATTAGGAATTGTCATAATTGAATTATAATATCCTATTATCATTACATTAGGGTATATCATGTTGTGATTAGTTTTTAATTAAGGTATATTAGGTTTTTATTGATATTATATTAGGATATTTTATATTTTGATAGATGTTTCATTAATTTGTATGTTATCATTGTATTAGAATATATTTCAACTTAATTCCATTACTTTCTCAAAGCTTTGTTAGGAATTTTTTTGCATATATAATAATCATTGTATTAGTTTCTCAATGATCTATTAGGGAATGTTTTTAATATCATGTAATCAAATTTTAAAATACTTTGTCAAACCTATATTGGGCAAAATTTCATATCATGTAATCCCTACACTATTTTGTCAAATATTTCATATGCAAAATTTTGCATAATATGTAATCATTGCATTACATAATAGAAGTTATGATAGGGATATTTTTATATGTGATTTAATTATTGTATTATTTTTTAAAATATCCTTTAGGGAATAATTTCAATATATTACATTCATTTCCTTAATTTTTAAAAGCTATGTTAAGGTATGTTTTGCATGTCTTGTAATCATTGCAATACTTTATCAAAAATATGTTAGGTACCTTTTGCATATAATGTAGTCATTCAATTATTTTTTAAAATATTTAATACAAAACACTTTTCATATCATATAATCATTAATTAAAGTTCCAAATATTTATAATGTTTTAGAACATAAATTTTGTATTAGATATCTAATAGTTTTAGTTTTGATTAATTTTTAACATATATGACTTGTGTGTACACAATTGGCTCTTGTTTAGATTCTATACTATCCATTGACTTATCTATGGGATTGAAATTCCTGATTTATCATCATTCAAATGTTGGACCTCCCTATATGTGCCCAAATATTTTATCATCCCAATCACATTGTCGCCTAATCTCAGATCACCATTCCCTATTTCCTAGATGGATCTAGTCATAGTTAGATGAATATAATTATTGGATATGTATTCGTTGGTTGAACTAATACATGTATTATATAATGACTATTTCCCCAAATTTAAATATTTAATTTATGTCACTCTACACATTTCACATGTTATCTGAAAGGAAAATTACCAAAAGCACCTCCTATATATACACATCAAAACCAAGTATGTTCCTATTTAGCAAGCATTTAATACCTATCTATAAAATTAATTGTATATTTATGGATATATTTGTATATTATTAATGAAATAACCTAAATCATAAAAATATATAAAACCCATCAAATTAATATCCACCAATCCAAGTATGAATACTAGTGCAAGGTCAAAATCATAGATTATCAAATGTTGATAGCCATGTGTATTACTTTTATTATAATTATATAATTGTTTATAACACACAAATTTAGATAGGATAATTACATGTACATTGAGCCCTATTTAGAGTATTATAATGTAGACAATGTTCAATCACTCAGTATGGAGTAGTTTGGGTTTACTCAACATATTATCACAACACCAAATAATTAATAAAAAAATTATTCTAATTAGAATTTATCAATTCAGATTACAAACAAAATTAATTACATTTCTTGGTACATGATTCTAGACATAAAAACACATTTATTATAATTTCACACTTACATGTGTAGGAAACCATAACTGGAATATGTCAATACACATTCTTAACTAGGGGTAAACATTATTCGAGAGTTATATAAAGAAGAGGGTAAGGCCACTAGAACATATAGTTTGGGGTACATCAATGTGTGGGTACACAATGATCCAAACAAAACAATACCCATTTTGTTGTATTCCCTATAAGATCATATAAGGGTATTTAACCCTAGGAAAACACCCCATTATCCCTAGTGGTCCAATTAATGTTTGGAAGAAAAGGTTATTTTTCTCATGTTTGGGGAACTAATCAACCAACAAGTAATAAAATCACTTAGGCCACATAAATATCATTATAATATGAAGAGTAAATTATCAAAAATATTTGTATAAATATGAAACAAAAGAATAATTTGAGTACCATGCCCAATATTTTAAACAAAAGAATCATCATATTAAGTTATACATAGATGTAAATTGAATTTTTTTTAAATTATTAATAAAATATTATATGTCTATTTACAAAATTAATATAATATAATCCTATTATACACTTTAATTTCCTTTTAGTTCCACACAAAAAAAATTGTCTTTGTACTATCCTTATTGGCCATCAATTCATGACCATAACTTAGGAATGACTACACCATAGGCATTTATGTTTAACATACCAACTATAAACATATTTTCATTTGATTTAGATCAAAAATGCAACATATGTTCAAATTATTCATGGAATTGATGGATAATACCCCATAATAGGGAATCACGTTAGCTCTTATACAATCAAAAAAATGAAATATATTTAAAATCACACATTTAAAATTATCAACCATCATACAAATTAGTAAATAGAGGTATTTCCTCTACTTTTTGCCTACTTGTCCTTTGGTTGCATTTTAGTAATGAAAATTTACTAACTATATTATATTAATGTCAATCAAAATGAAGATGGATGCCTCAAGAACCATGCTTATGTTCTTCAATCTAATATTTAGTGTTTCTAATCTCCTTATTAGAATGACTTAAATTTTAAATTAAATAACATCCCAATTGAATATTCACATATATATACTTTACTATAGGTAGAAAGGAAATCACTTTACCACTTTCCTCCTTTGATATATGTAAGAAAATCATTATATCCCCCTTTTTTATTAAGACTGTGTGAACCATTAATAAATAAAAAAGTAAATCCAATTAATAGATCTACCAATTTAAAGGAAAACTAAACCAAAAACTTAAAACTTGTTTTATTCTATTTAAATGGCATAAGGTCTAACAATGTCATCATGATAACCTGAATCATAATATAAAATCACATTTTATATTATCACCACAATGTATAACAATCTAAATTAAGCGTTTATTAACAAATATCAAGAACCTTATTGCACTTACAACTATTAAAATGTTAGTCTCAACATTTCCTCTACGTAACAATTTGATATAATCTGGTTATTCATTTAGTTGATTCGTATGGAATTAGAGCATAATTGATCTAAATTATTTAAATCTTAATCAAACTTGCAATCCAATTAAAAGAAAAAGGATGAATTATTAATCCAAAGAATTTGTAATGATATTCCACACACGTACCCAATATTTTATTTTTATAATTAGAACATCATTTACATAGTCTAAAAATTGCATAATAATAATAATAAATAGATGATATAGTCAGATAGGGTTAGTATTTCAATTATGCTTAGAAGTGAATACCATAAGTTATATAGTAGTTATAGGCTTATAATAGTAGATACTGATAGTCAGTTCAAGTTCTAGTAATCGAATGCCAACCAAATGATCAAAATTATTTAGCAGTACATTCAAGAATAACACCAATTGCCATTAAAAGCTAATAAGAAAGCTATTAGTAATAGTCACTATTTATATTAAAGAACTTGGTGTAAAAGTAAACCCATATTGCTACACAAATCATGTTGACATGTTCCTCAAGAAATAGAATTAAGATTTGAACCCAATTCCAATAAAATAATTGATTAGGTAACAATAATACAAAAAATTAAATTAATAACATTTATCACTTACTATCCAATAAAATACTACTTCAATTATAAAAGTAATATATATTTAATATGGTAAATAAAATATCCATATTCAATACAATAGCCAAGATACTAAATCACCATCATAATATTATACACCAATGTAATATAATTAACACCAAAATTATATTAACACAAATATACTTACAATACATGTAGACAATAAATAAATATATAATAGGACGTCTGAGTATGGTCCTACACAAGTTTAGTCATTTCCAACATGCCTTACCAAATAGATTATACTTGTTACCAAATGTAATCATGCAAGCACATCCTTGAAATTTAACATGAATTAAAATATTTGTTTAGTAAAAGCTAACATGAGTTGAATACATTATTCACTTTCACAACCATATTACAATAAATAATGAAGACAAAGGTACATGCATATCAAATTAGATATGCAATTATATCACCAATGAAAACCCAAATCAAAATCTCATAGATGATAAAATATTGAGGCCCAATCCTATGATCCCAACCATAGATGGACCTAACCACCCCAACCATCAGCATGATGGTGGATTCAATACTCAAGCTTATAAAATGGCATGAGTAATATTTTAGATCAAGCTAAAGCCAAAATAGAACAATAGTTAAAATCAAAATGAATCATAATAAGAAATCAATCCCCAATGATACATTCACTTAAAAGAGATTAAGAATAACAATCCCTATAGTCAATAAGGGTGAACATGTAATCAAAAAACTTGACCTTGTACAAGTAACCATTACCACTCAAACAATTCCATACAATAAACAAATTTGCATTACCTCCTTCAATGAAATCCCATGCAAGATTTTTAATAACTTATAATAAAGATCGTCAAATTTCAAGCTAAGAAAATCAATTAAAATTTACCCTATAAACATTATGATTCTATTAATCAACTTAATTGCTCAAAATAGTTGGGGAGAAATTTGAAGCCCCAATAATCTCACATTCAATTTATACAAATAGATACATCAAAAAATTCATAAAACTAAAAAAGTTTCAATAATAATGTAATAGTCCAATAGTTGTTTCACAAAAAAATGTTCATACACATCCAACATAAAACATTTATTATTTAAAACAAAACTTATAAAAAAATAAACCACAAATTTTTATCACATATGAGAGGAGTTGGTTTACTCCAATTTGAATTCCAATTAAATGTTGATACCCGACAGGGTTCCTCATCAATGACCCAATGCTACAAACACTAATACTTGAAAGAGATAACTCATCAAATAGAAGAACCATTCCTAATTAATTTATTCAAACCACAAGCTTTGTAGAGATGATCAAAACTAAGAAAACACAAGAAACATGAAAAAAAACACAAATGACAAGTTTCTACTCAAACACAAAAGGTATAACAACTTGTATGGCCATGCATTATTATGAAGTAAATGTTATTCACATGTAGGTTTTCTATGAGTTCTTATGAGTTCATGGTGAACCTATAATTGTTTTATATCATGAGGGTTTTATCCCTTAATACAACTAAACATGTAACCTAGATGTCATAACAAAAAACTAACAATACACCACTTACTTGAAGCTAATGTCATTCCTATAGAGAAGCAATATCATGAATTATTATTTTATTTTTTAAATTTTAACTAATAAAACCAACAACATTTCCTTCTCTGCATGAACCCCATTATCTCCTCACTACCATTAATGGCTTTCATGATGAAAACCATAATTTCTCACTCCTCCATCATTTTTTCACTAGGGTTTTGGCCCGTAGAATATCTAGTGCAAGAAAAGGAATCAAAATTTACCAAACCATTATAACAGACTCAAGAGTCAAATTGAGTGATAAAAATAAAACTAATCCAATGATCCCAACAACCCTAATATCATCAACTGAGATTCATAAAAATGCCAAAGTGGTAAGTCAAAATGGTCCCATGAATCTTGTAACATCATGAACGGTTTGAAAAACCAATAAAAAAAATAGTATCCCCTACAAGGTCAACACTTAATTAATGTCACAATGTTCCCAAGGTTACACAATAAAACTAAACTAGCAAAAGCTTATCAACCCACATACATAAGTCAAGCATGCCAAAATAAAAATCTAATCAAATTATATCAAACCCTGCAACTGATATGACCTAATGAAGTAGGAAACACCCAAAAACTAAATATAATAATAATAATTTAGTCTATGACAACAATCTCTATTTAATCATGACCAATTCAATAAAAATGCATGAATACAAGAACAAAAACATTCGTAACTCTACATGTCCAAGAAAGGCAAAGCAAAAAATTGACAAACAAGATTGCAAAAAAATTAGGAGAGGTATAAATGGATTAGATATCATTATCATCACTCTAAATATTGGTGTCAAATGAATTTTCAATTCTCTTTTTCATGACACCCAAAATTCCAAGTTCTACCACCAAGCCTAGCTCAAATAACTTGTTCCTACATTTTTGACAATGGACATCAATAGTATATGGACATTATACAATGTAAATGGGATAATATAAACTATGTAGAGAAATAAAATGATATGATGAATCAATATAACCATATACATTGGTTTTATTTATCAATATAACAATAATATGAACTCAAACATAATGTTATAATTATAATCGCATATGAAACTTATAGTCTAAATAACATCTAGATCAATAAAGTTATATTGTATGAAGTTAGAATCAGAATATATAAGGGTTAGGTAATGACAACCTCCCCCTTAAATAGGATCCATCTTGGTGATGATTCAAAATATCCAAGGATAGTGCTACTTGAATAACTATGTGTCTTTCCATGTGATGCTTCTTTCGCTCAATTGATCCCATTGTACAATTTTTTTTGAATGTCTCTATTTTTTTTATTAATGTTACGATGGCCTAGAATTTTCAATGGTTATAAATACATATTTTCTTCTTCTATAAATAGGATATTTTTCTAATAAAAAATATGAGAGGGATTAGGTATGTTTTTTTTCTTAATATTGCAACATGAAAAAAATCATGGATTCTAGATAGAGAAGGGGGCAAAGTTAGCTGGTAAGTAACAAGGCTACTCTTATCCAAAATTTTGAAAGGTTTAACAAATAATGGAGATAGTTTTGAGTTTTTTTTATAAATTTAATTAATATTTTCTATGGTCTAACATGTAAAAAAACCTTGTCACCTATAATAAATTCATGAGGTGTTCTTTTTTGTTCAACATAACTCTTTGTTGATCTGAGGCAACTTTTAAGTTTTGGTGAATTAAGGCCATTTAATTATTATATTCATACATTACTTAGGGATGGAAATGGATATATTTTTTATGTTTTCTAATCCAAGTGGGGCTCAACACTTTCATCCATACAAACCCTCAAAAGGAGACATTTTCAACACTGAATGATAAGATTTATTATAAGCAAAATCAACTAAGTGAAGATAATCTTCTCATTTAATTTTATACTACATAACATACATTCAAAACATGTACTCAACCACTTGGTTGAGTCTCTTAGTCTAACCATCCATTTATATGTGGTATGAGGAGCTAAGATTCAAACAAGTGCCAAATGTTGTAGTCAAGGTCTACCAAAACTATTATGTGAAAAATTTATCTTGATCATTAATGATCCCTTCATGCATCTCATGTAATATAAATACCTATTTTATTAAACATTATGCAAACACAGAGGAGTCATCTGTTACATTACCTACAATAAAGTGGCCAACCTTGGTGGAATTATAGATTACCAAAAACATATTATGATGCTTGCTGCAAGACTTAGGCATTCCACAAATAAAATCAAGAGATATTACATCCCTCTTATCTTTGGGTGTATCATGGGATTACATATGCCTCATAGATGACAATGTTTAGCCTTAGTTTTACATTGCCTTCACATTACAAGACTTGTGTGTACACATATGGATCTTATTTTATCTTCTCTCACACATATATGATTTCAATGGGTCTAACCTTCCCATTTTTCTATTAGTCACCTAAAATAATTTCTTAGTTGGTGTGTAACATGCTTAAAATCATATTTATGATATCCATAGATCATCAAATAAATATTATTTATTTCTATATAGAATTGATAGACTCAGATATTTTTAAAATTCCAAACTCATCAAAGTCTGATGGACTCATCCCATGCCAAGTAATGATTAATTTTTATATTTGAATCATTATATGGGCCAATCCTTATGTTTCACATGTTAATGATGTCATAAATTACCTAGAGTCACATATAGATTAAAATTAGGTCTAACCTTTTTCGACCATCTATCAAGAACCTATAAAGCATACTCAAACATTTTAACATTCAAAGGGAATACCTTATTATTTTAAATTTATCCATTATTCACAAGGATAAGTACCTAGCCAAGTCTAAATCACCACAAAACTAAGACAAAGTTGTTAGTTTCCAAGTATCAAAGTCTACATCATAGGTTGCATACATTTAAGGAACACTATTTCACATATTATGTATACATTTAAGGAGTACTATTGAATACATTCACCTAATAAGGATAAAAACTTGTGGTTTAAATTCCATCTTTAGAGTACTAGATATGTACATAGTGCTCAACCATTCTTCAAGAGTGGTTGGGGTTAGCTCAACCCACCTTCTTTCCCATTTACAAACCAAAATCTAATGTTGAAAGTGGACATAGGGTTTGAAGAGGAGACAATTTTATGACAATTGTGTACATAATCATCCCTTGAGATAACACACAAAGATTAAAAAAAAAAAGGCACAATGGTTTGCACCAAAATAGAGAAGTAAAATCTAAAGAAATGAAACCATTGGATTTAGTCACAAGAATTAGTCAATATTGAATATGGACTGATGATATTATCAAGGCATGCTTAAAGATATAATTCTTAATTTGAATAATTCATAGTCCAGTTTCCCACCTTTCTTTCTACCCACATTTAGTCTCACAACTTCATAAAACAATACAATGTTAAGTATCTTGACACTCTTAATACTTTCGATAAATACAAAGGGCAAGTGTCAAATCAATTTATGTCTTTTACACTCATATATATGTTTATTGATATATTATATAAAATAAAAATTAATTCAAAGTTATATCTTATTAAGGTTCATTAAAAAAATATGGTAAAACAACTATATACACATATTATCCATTCTCCATACTTATTTAAAGTTAGCATAATAACAATTGCACATGGATTCATATTCTTCCTCACTATACCTTGACTCCCTAATTTAGTCATCTACCTATTAAACTATACATATTATGTTGTGTTTATCCTATAAGGTTATTTATTATGTATATTTGATCCTATAATTAAATCAATACGATGTTGAGTTTCTCTCTTTGGTGGTAAACCATTTTAAAACTCATTAGGTATAACATCAACAACTTATTCCATCACTTTTGTGGCCTCTAATTTTATTTGGTAATCCCTTTATTTATTTATTTTCCATTAATGTTTATTATAATCTTATCATCTTCATCTCCTTGATAAATTACTTTTTGGGTGGAATATTTTCTATTGACTCTTCTTTGTTAGTAGCTAATAGAACTATCCTTGAAACATCCTTCCAAAAAGTTTATGTGTTCTTCTCTCCATCATGTATTTATTTATAATCATATTTCTATGGCCTTCCAAATACCACATGGAATATATCCATTGGGATAACATCACACCATATTTCATCTTGATAAATCTTACGTATGGAAAATATGATTAAACACCCCTTATCATTAGTAACTTCATTTATTTTAAAAAAAAAGAAATATGGTAATGATGAAGATGATTACAATAAAATAGACCAAGTTTATCTACCATCTATTTAAAAACTATATTTTCATATTTTCCACCATAATAACCTTACATACCTCTCCTCCTACAGTGTACGTTATTAAAAAATTATTTATAAAAAGCCATGAATCACTATTATCTTTGTCCTAGACATGCTCTTTCCTTGGAGAAACCATTTTTATTTTCATAATAATATTATCTCATACATTTGAAGAAAGTTATATATTTTATTATTCTATCTCAATCTTAACCAAATTTAATCTTGGATGGTCCTCTTTCCCCCTTTCTGGTGCATGATAATGTAAACACTCATTTTTTGTACCATTATTCACCACATTTGTTAAAATTATAAAGTCTTTGTGGGGATTTTGATCCTCTACCTCCACCATAGCCATTACCTCTCTAAAATCCTCTTCCTATTTGCTAATTCTAAAACCCTTATATGGCATATCTTTGTTTCTTCACCCCATGGGATGATACTCCTTTGAATCTCACTATCATTTTAAAAATATTTATTCACATATTTAGATTAAATTATGTTTAAAACTCAATTTCATATTAAATAAAATAATCTCAAATTATGTGTGTGTGTGTGTGTGTGTGTGTGTATTTTAACATCTTTTTCAAAATTTAGTAACATTCTTTGTTATACAAGACTAAACATTTTGAAGTTTGATTTTTTTTTAGAATTAAAAATTTATAAAATTTAAAATTAAGTTTAATTTTAAAAACAAAATTAAACATTCAAATCTAAAAAGAAGTATAATATTTAAACCTTAGAAATTACATGATTCATTATAAAATAAAATACTAAAGTCTAAATACATATATAAATAATTAAATAGAATTTGCATATACAAAAACAAATACACCAACAATAAAAATAACACTAAATAAAAACCAAAATGTTAATTTTAAGTACATGACCTATGGCTTTCACAAAAACCACTCAAACTCTAATATCACTTTCATGACATATTGATTGGTTTTGTATTGCCATGTGATAATTTGTATGGGATATTATTTGATAACTAGTAGTTCATTTGAGCAATCAAGTTCAAAATTGACCCAATAAAATCATATTTTTGACCCTACATCTTGTTTTTTACAATGGACCCTTAATTATTTCAAGAGGGTTTAATTTGGAGGTATCGAATGTACTTATAGGTCCACATGTAGCACACTACATTTGTGAATATTTTGAGAATTTAAAAAATGAAAAATAGTGATACAATATTTAATATGTGGAGGTGTATTATTTAAATTTGATGGTTATATGATTATATTTAAAATTTAATTGTAAGATATAATTTCTTTTAAAAATACTATCACACATACATGTATACATACACACACATTTTTTAATATTTATTTTTATATTATAAATGATATTAAGATTTGAAGAATAATGTGGAATAGATAATAATGATATTTAGGTTTCAGATGGAAGCATAATTTGTTAAACAAACCAGAAACATTATATTTATTCTTAGGTATGTGATAAAACATCCATTATAACCATATCTAAACATGATACTAGGTGAACCAAGTAAAAGCACTTTTTCATATAGAGGAAAAAACTTTTTTTCATATTAAAAATAAACATTTAAAACTTAGACAAATGAAATTATATTTAACGTTAAGTATGTGATAAAACATCCATATTGACTATATCTAAACATACTATTAGGTGAACTAGGTAAAATATCTTTTTCATATAAAGAATAAACATTCAAAATTTAAGAAGAAATTGACAATGAGTGTTCGTATTAAAATATTAAAAATTAAATTAATTTAAGAAATGAAAGGTTTGTTATTTAATTAATGACGTTGATAATAAAATATTTTAAATAGTTTTACTAATAAAATTAAGTTGAATTTAATAATTATTTATATTTCAGATTATATAATATAAATTTATTATTCATGATAGATTATTTAATGTAATCGAAATACAATTTTAGTGAAATCTATTTCAATGTTATGGATTAAAAGCTTCTATTATTTAATAAAATACTTTATCACATAGTTCAGTGATTTTTTATTTTATTTTATATTTAAAATATATGGAATATAATAAATACTAAAAGTTGTCAATGAGATACGGATAAGTTGGTGAAGTGGTTTGGTTATTTCAATTTTTATGTAGATTCAAATCTTAACAAAATACATGAAGTCACTTGTGACCATTGTTTGTATTCTCAGAACCGTTAATGACCATTATTATTCTTGAGACTGGTGATAATAAATGTTGGTAATATTTATTATACATATAATATTTAGATGATTAATTAATCATATAAAAAATATGAACTTTGAATTATATCTCAAACTAATCCATGTTCAGATCAAAAATCGTTATCAATGTAAAAAACCTAAAAAATTAAAATTAAAATAAAATACCCGAACTAGAATGTCATGTCATATAGGCAAATGAAAATATTAAATAACTTACAAAATAATTTATTTTTGATAACTACTAAAACAAAAATATATGCAGGACCATACTACAGAAGAAAGCTCGCCTGTGCTTGACAAAAAAGGCTACTTATGGTCCACAACACCATGTCAAACAAAATTTTATGGATTCTCTATCATATGCATGCAAGAACACTATTCCAAGAATTAGCTAGACACCTCATTATAATTAATTTAATTTATTTTTTTAATAAATATGTTATACTAATATCAATTGATGTATCAACAATTTTTTGGGAAGGGAAAGTAACATTTTTTGTTTGACATATTGATTGATATATGGTTAATTGTTTGTAGAGAAAAAAGTCACATTTTTTAATTCACATGTTAACTGATATATAAATAATTATTTATGGAGGTAAAATTATATTTTTTGTTTGACATATTCATTAATACACAAACAATTAATATAGGGACAATTATTTTTGAATAGAAAATAACATTTTTTATGTGACATACTAATTAATATACAAACAATTATTTGTAAAGAGAAAAACACTTTTTATTAATAACTAACAGGCCATATTTCAATGTTATGATATAAAATGTTAGCATATTCATTGATTACTTAAATGAAGTTAAGATTTTTGTTTTATAGAAATCCATTAGACTTGTGAAATGAATTAGTCATATTTTTCTAAAATTGATGGAATAATATTGGGATACTATATAATATCCAAATTATTATTGAGATAGAGGTTTATACAGTGGGCAAGGCTCTAATATTCATCTCATATAAAGAAAAAATGACATATTTTATGATAAAAATTTGGTTTTGAATAGAGGTATTTTAGGGAAAGTGGTGGTGCAAAGAGGTTGGTAGCACATGATATCATTTACATCAACCAGTAGTTAGGAGTTTCGTCAACCATGCTACTATTGCTATTTCAATAAATTGCCCATCAAAAATGAAGTATTTTACTTCTTTATTAGTATACTAGCAAGAAGATTATTATTAGTATTACTATTACTACTAACCCCTATAGCATCCATGAAAGGTGGATGATCCTTCATGTTGCAAAACCAATATTTATAAAGTAGTGAAGCATAATAAAACACTATTTGAGCCATAGGTTTGGCACTTAAAATGCTTCTCTCATGATTCAAACAAGTAACCTACTTCAAACCAAACGTATTTCTATTGGATGAATATGTAGACAACTATTTAGATTGATGATGATGATGATGATGATGATGATGCTTAAGAAAATAATATGCCCCAGGTGACCTTATGTATCTATACGATGATACATACACCATATGACTATTTGTAGATATAACCACCATTGTCATTATTGTATCTTATTACGGTCACTTCTTCTCCTATAATCTCATATGCTAAGCCCTCTCTACAACCGCCTCTTCTGCACCATGCCATTGATCTTTGCCTTCTTCATTACCTTCATGCAATCCTTATTATCACCATGTCTAGAGTTTAAAGTTCCTAAAGTAGCCTTTTCATCCACTAACATTAACATTATTTTCTTATCTGTTCTTTTATTTTCTTTAACTCAGCCCAAGGGCAACACCTCCACCTTTCTTTTTATCTTAACTATTTTAACTCAAGTAGAATCACATTCCATTTCAGTCAAGGATTTCAACAGACTCAAAAATCCCCTTTACACTTACAGCACATAAAAAATATGCCTTTATCTCCTTGTCTAGATAGGACATATATATAATGTATATGTATAGTGGTCATGTTTCTGTTTGGGAGTAAAAGCCACTTCATATTTATTTCCTACACGTCACATGTAGGCAATTTGGGATTGCTTTATTTTTCTAATATTTTAAGCGAAATATCTCAATGCTTTCTCTAATTTTTTAGTGACACGTGGATTCACTCAACATTAAATAACTACCTAATTAATAGGTTTAGGCATTATCCAAGATTAATCCACTAATTGGTTGCTATTTAATATGTTTAAATATTGTTCGCTATATTTAAAGACAAAATGAATTAAAAAATTATTGCTAATGAGTGGATGTCAGTTTGGATGGCATTGTCTTGTTATTTTCTTAGACATGTCACATCTATATGATTTATTATTTGTGTGTTTTTAAGGAATTTGAGTTACAAGGTGACATTTCTTAGCATCACAAAAAATAGTAAAATAGTAAATAATTTATTATTGCATGGAATGTTTTGACGTGGGATTTTAATTTAAATTTTTTTACTTATTCATTTTAAATATATAGAGTATTGGTTTTGGGGCTCTATTTGGAAATTAAATGGCAAGGTTAAAATCCTTAAAAGGGGTGATAAACATCAACATTTACTGTTACTTTGACAAGTCATGGATGATCTATTTCATCCTTCTAATTGGTTGTTATGTGTTGTTTTGTTGTCATTCCTTCCAACATAACTTGCAACTTTATGGAAATTGCTAGTAATAATTTAATGTCCAAATTATTTCATGATTTGTGATGTACAATGATTGTGGCTACATTTTTGTACTTAATCTTAATTCGAATTAAGGTTTTGCTAATTGTTATGATTATTAATTCTTGTTACATAGATTTACATAATTTGAATGCTTATTTATTATAAAATGTAAATACTAAATTATTTTTTTTAATCATATTTTTTATTAGCCAATTGGAAATGGTGATGTTGGTGTTGGATCATGCAAAAAAAAGTCAACAAGTGTTATGTGAATAGTTCAATAGTTGTGGGGTCATTTCTATTCATATGATTTATATATTATATAATATAATATTTATATATATTTGGTATATTATATATTATATTATACTAGATATAATTTCAAAACATAAATATACAATTATTTTAGATTTGTTTACAGCTTTGAGGCAATTGCTAGTCTATTGGTCATGGCAAACAATGTATTTTGGTAGTGTGTAATAATGTATTTCCATTATGTATCCAGTTTATCTAACTAAATTTTAGCTCCATATAATTTTATCTTGTAAACATAAATATAAATATTTTGAATGAAACATGAGCTACATTGGTTGTGTGTGTGTGTGTGTGTGTGTGTGTGTGTGTGTGTGTGTGTGTGTGTGTGTGTGTGTGTGTGTGTGTGTGTGTGTGTTCATATTTATAAACTTATCTTATAAATGTAATTAGTATAAATATTGTAAATATATTTATGTAAAATATATAGAGAGATTATTTTTGAGACACCATTTCATCTTTCCAAAATCTAAAATCATGTAAACATCTTGAGAATAATATATCTAAACATCTTTTAGATGGATTTATCTAAAATATGTATTTTAATATTTAACATATTATACAAATATTATATTAATATTAAAATATATATCATTATATTTTTATTTACATATTTGTATATGATATTAATTATCACTGATAAATATATAATGTAAATAGTGTTAAAATATTATAATACAATGTATAATATATTATAATATTATATTAATAGTTATGAATCTATAATTATGTTTTCATTATTTTCACTTTATTATTGCATTCACCATTTTTAAGTTATTAAATTTTTTATTTAAAAGTGCACACAAGACAATCAATTGTAGTTCAAACTAATACTAAAATCACATAATGAAATTATATTCTTTAGAATCAATGACACCCCATTTAACACATAAATCACATATTATAAATATTTTATATATCTACTAATAAGGGTAGGCACTGATACTATAATACAACCTTTGTTATTGAGTTAATATGCTCATACCCAATTTTCCAATAGATTTTTTAAAGATTTAAATGTGACAATTTTTTTTTATTTAAATAAAATTAAGTTACATTCAAAAGATACATGGTTTATATTTGAATGAAACATGAGCTACATTATTATACACTAGTCATCTATATACATGTACACCTAAGTTTTAGGTTCTTATACCTTTATCCTATAAATATAAATATAAATATAAATGTAATTAGCAACATATCTTAGATAAATGTATGTAATATGCATATCTTACATATCTTATATAAATATATGTTATTAGAACACCTGTGAGCATAAATATAAATATGTTGGGTTCCAAGTAATTCTGAATGAATAGTAATTGAACTCTTCTAGGAATATGAAGGTTGCCTAAAAATCTAACCAACATAGGAAAAAGTTATACGTTAATGTATATTGAACTTAAAAATATGTCTTTATACAGAAGCCTCTAATATGTATTGACCTTAGAAATAAATTTTTATATATTCAATCTTTTAAAAAAGTAAAATATAGAACATTGTTATAGATTTAACACATAACCAAGAAAGTTTGTATGTATTGAACTTAGAAATATCTTTCCATATATTGAATATTTTAAATAGGTAAAGATAGAACATTATTCTAGATTTAAGACATCACCATGAAAGTTTGTAGTTATATGTAAGAGACAACTATTAACATAGTAAATAATCTAAATTTTAACTAAGGGTCGTGATAAGATAATTTAATAAATATATATACATGGAAAATTTATTTAGAACTGAAATATAATTAAATAATAAGAAAGAGTTATAGTATTTAATTCAAGGACTCTAGTAAATATATAATGTAAATATAATAATAGATTAAATGATAACAAGTATATGCTATAATATAAATATAAAGTGGAACATAAAACATCAATAACTTTACCATAATCAAAATAAAAGGGGTAGGATTTTGGATACTAACTTCAATTTGACTTGTTAGCTCCACCTTGCCTTTGAGAACTTTGTGAGAATTGGTTATAGGTAGAGTCAAGATGGATAGAAGAAACCTTACATTAATAATAAATAGGGACTATAAATACTTGGTGTAACTCATCAACATAGCTCATATTATTGAATCTCTAAGGAATTTATTAGAATTTGTCTTTTTTCAATGAGATCCTTTTCCCTCTTCCTTTTATCTTCCCTAAGGTAATTTTTAATGCAAGTAGATGAAAACTAGTTTTATTATTTAAAAAATTCCCAAATTAACCCTATAAATAAAGGGATAGTTTCCCAAATTGAACTATTAGTTTTAGTTGATTAGATTGACTATCCTATATTGTAATTGACCAAAACATGAGAATATGGTGTATTACATCAGTCGAGCTGATCTATTTTGACATGATCAAAAATTAATGAGGGTGATCAATGAACAAAAGTAGAAGGAAAATGATGAAAACCCTAGATTTTAGATTACTCAAAGATCTATGAATGTCACAGATTACATAAAAACCCTAGAATTAAGTGAGAAAAAATGTGGAGTAAAAGAGAGATTCATAAATTGTATATAAAGGATGCACATTAAATAGTGAGAAATTATGTCACCAAAAAGGTTAAAACTCAACTCAATTAGAAAACACATAAATTTTTCTTAATGACTTTAACAACCTTAAACAAGTTGACTAAAAACCATGTAGGTAAAACCAAAAGTGGGAAAAAGACATTAATAACACACCCATGAAGCATAACTTAGGTGGGTATAAAAATTGTATCTCGGCAACAATGCTTGGTGAGGTATCCAAGTATAGTACAACTCTCATAAATTGAGGAAATGGAGAAAACCCATAGAAAAAATATCCTCCTATAAAAGAGAGAAAATAAAATATGGGAGTTAAAATCCCCACTAGAGTATAAAACTATCTAAATCCATCCATTATCCATCAATAGAGTTATTAGAGGTGACTGTGGATAAGTAGTAGATGCAATGAAGAGTGGATCACCCTAGAATAGTGAATGAGTCTACCAAGATCCTAATGGATCTTCAACCAAGGTGTGATTCCTATCTAAGGAAATATTCTCCTCATTAAGGTATAAGGGAAAACTACTATATATAATGATGTTGGGATAAGAGTAAAGGCACGAAGGACTGTTAAATACCTTGAAAATATGGTATAAACTACCTGATGTTTGATGTGTCCTAGATTAATACACCTATTCCCTATAATTTCTAAATAAAATTAGGGGTAGGTTGATTAAGGAATAAATAATCATCATTTTAAAGGTGAAAAGGATATGATGGAAGCATGTCCTCATCACTACTATAGTTGTCTATATTAAAATAATAGTCATATAAATCAAAGGTGTTCTTAGGATTATAAATGTCATCAAGTTCACACAAGTCCAAAGAAGAAGAATCTAAAGGAGATTCAAGAGAAATTTGAGATATGTTATATAGATGAGTCTAATGGAAAACCATTCCCTCTACCAAAATAGTATCATAGTGCAAATCTCTAGCATACACTAAATCTAGAGTGTACTTAAATCACATGCTTAAACTAAGGTGAGTGATCTGGTAAATTGATAGGAGATTAGATAAAAATGAGGGAACACTTAGAACATTATTGAATGTTCCACCACTCACTTTAATAGACCCTCTCCTGAGAACCTTTTTACAAGTGTCATCACCCATTTGTATAGATTACATGTCACAATGTTCCAAGGAAATGAACTTTATCTACAAAGAGTGAATGAAGCATTAGAGTCAATAACCCATCTAGGAGTCAAATCTACAATAGTAACTAGGGCCTTGATCTTTACTTTCCACTTACTATTCTCTTTCGAATTTTATTTACCATGGTCATTTGCCTTAAAGTATTCATGGGTTGATGAATTCTAAATTATAGAATTAGGGACACTGATGTTGTGCTTCTCAAACATCTTAGCTAGTTGGTCAGTATACTTATTCAAACATTTGATTTCATCATTCTTTCCCAAGTATTAGATCTAATATTTATTAAGCTTAAAACTATAAGAAAAAGTCTCATGTCTATATTTTTAGGGGGGGGATTTACATCTTTTACTTGATCCTTTTTTTTACATATCTTCTATTTATTGTTTGAAGCCTTTTATTTTTTAGCAAAAAGTGTATGAGATTTTAAAGACTTCATTGTGCCCATCTATGTCAAATTATCTTACTCTTGAGTCAAGTTAAAAACAAAGGTATCTAAATGAGGCATCTTCCATACATACGCAAGATCAATTTTTGTTTTATGGAAGGTGGATAACAATACAAAATAGTTGGGAGCTAATTTGGAGAGTATAGACATAACAAGTTGATCATATCTTTTGTCTATTCTAATTTTTTTTAACTACAACCTCAAAGATTTTAACTTCGCGAAGATTTTCTATAGTGTGTCAAAGTCACCTAGGCTCAAATTGATGAGCTTATTCTCTAATTTATGACATCTCATTGCATCCTGCTTCCCAAAGAGTTTTACTAGTGTGATCTATACTTCATATAATACTTTAATAAATTGAATGTGAAAATGTAAGTTAAGAGATATAGACAAACTAATACAATAATGAACTTGATTACATCTATTAAAAACATTCTTTTCTACATCTATTGCATGTTCAGTTTGATCATTCATAGTAATTCTATAGGATCCTTTTTTTAGAACAAGATTCACATTGTTTTTCTTTTTATGGTAATTGAATGCTCTAAAAGGAGAAAATGACTAGTAATTTTATGTGATGCAAGAAAAGAGGTTGATACAAAAGGTAAAGAAGAAATGTAGAAAATAAAAGCACCAAACACCACAAATTACCCCATTAAAACTATCATATTGACCCCTCATTAAGTTGTAAATACAAGCAAACTTGCATATACATTAAACATAGTCAAGAACGTGTCTTAAGCAAACTATACATAAGTATGAAAGAACTGGAGGGATGTCAGACTCAATCAATAATGCATCCAAGATTGTATAATAGTTGGTTTGAAATGTGTTCAAAAAATATAACCAATTCATAGAGCATGAGAAAACAAGTATTTTTTAATAAGATAACATCAAAATTTAATTTATTGATCAAAATTTATATCCATTTGAAAATTTTAGCCCGTATGAAAATTTTGGGTGAAAATGGGTGGAAAAATATTTTTTATCATCTTAATCAGAAAAAACTTGAGGCCCTTTGGAAAAAATATTTAAAAACCTTTTATTGATGTGGGAGTGATATCATCCAAAAAATAAACTTATTTTTGAAAATAATATTGTGACACTTCATGGTGTTAAATTTAATGATTGCACACATGTCATAATGTTTAAAAAAGGCTAGCAAAGATCTAATTATGTCTCTATATGTGACACAGCCCAATAAGATTACTAGAAATGTCAATTAAACCTAACTAAAGTACATTTAGGGTTCTTAGATACCAATAGAGGTGAAAATATGGGTTTTAGGACCCAATGGTAGTGTAGGCAAGGGTGTCATAACCCAATGATAGTGCTTGAAGGAAGGCCACAACCCGATAGAGGTGTGAGTAGGGGTCATGGGTCCTAATGGTAGTGTAGTCAATGGTGCTAAAAATTTATTAATATATTGAGAAAAGGGTCTAAATATGACCAAGGTGTAAGTAGGGGTTAGGGTACCCAATGATAGTGCAAGTAGGGGTACCATAATCGAATAGAGTTGCTGGCTAGAGGTTTAGATCTCTATGGAGGTGAGAGAAGGGGTCATAAGACCCATGGAAGTAAAATAATGGGTGATAAGTCATGTAATATTTATACACAACCACCTAAATGTATACCAAGGTTGAGAATCCCTCCAAATTATAGAATTTTCTTTTTAAATTTAAAAAACCTATCGAAGTTGTAAAACACCTAGATCTTCAAGTTAGGTGCAAATCCTACAAAATCTAGTGAGTTCCCATTTAATAAATTAAAAAATCATAGATAAATCCAACAAAATTTTCTTGATTTGAGACATTTTTAGTAAAAATTTGTGTGAAATGGCTAAAATGCCTTGAAACCTAAAAAATGGTTGAAAAACACTATCACATATATATAGGTCAAGTAAATTGTAAATGTTAGGGTTTTGATACCTTATAGATCTTATGGAACTATCCATTTTATAATAGGATACTCTAGTTGTATAGTTTGAATGGATTTACATGAAATAACACCAAACCTATAAAAATTAAAAAAATCAAGAAAACTACTAGGAATGCATACATGTAAAATATCTCACTACGGATTTTAAAATGGCAAAACAACAATCAGATTAGAAATTTGATACCATGTCAGATTAATCAAAGATATCTAAACATCAAATATTTAATAAAAACTCTAGAATTACATCAGATCAAATGCAGCTTAAAAGAGAGCATCATAAATTGATTATCTAGATTCATTAGAAAAAAAGTACAAAGGAGGTATATTATAAGTGATAAATTAGGTTATCAAAAAGGTAAAAACTCAACTCATTATTAGAAAACATATAAATTTTATTTCCTCTAATGACCTTAACAACCTTAAGCAAGCTAACTAATAACCATTTAGGTAAAGCTATAAGTGGGAAAATGACTACACTAACAAGTGTTATAATATAAATACAAAGTGGAACATAAAACATTAATAATCCTACCATACTAAAAAAATTGGGATAGGGTTATGGATAGTAACTTCAACTTGAATTGTTAACTCCCCCTTGCCTTTGAGTACTTTGTGAGAGTTTTTTGTAGGTAGAGTCAAGATGGATAGAAGAAACCTTAAATTAATAATAGATAGGGATTATAAAGACTTGGTGTGACTCATCAACATAGCTCATATTATTGAATCTCTAAATAATTATTTGGAATTTGTCTTTTTTTTTAGTGATATTCTTTGCCATCTTATTTTTAATCTTATTTAAGGGTATTTTAAATGCAAGTAGATAAAAAAGGGTTTTGTTCTTCAAAAACTGCCCAAATGAACCTTATAAATATCAAGATAATTTATCAAATTAAACTTTTAGTTTATCTAACTAGATTGACTAAGCCCATATTGTAATTGACCAAAACATGGAATATAGTGTAATACATCAACCAAGTTGTCTAGTTTGACATGATAAAAAAATAATGAGGTGGATAAAAGGAAGGAATTGGAAGGAAAAGGATGACAAGTCACATATGAAGGTGATATATAGATGCTCAAACTAAATCTCTCATAGATTTGGCTTAAATTTGAACCACCCAATCCTAAATTTATGAGATTAAAGCACCAAGTCATGTATAACATAAATTTAAATAATGATAAACTCATGTGTAATACTATACCCTTGTAAAACTCATCACTCATCATAATAGAGTTACAAGGGATCCCTATAACATATGGCTGAAATTTCAAAATCTGTTTCAACATGCAATTGGACATAAGTCAAAAAAATATAAAATACCTGGGTTTTATCTAGGGTGATTGATTTTTTTTAATAAATTTTTCATATAGATTTTGACATTTTTCATATACTTTTTGACTTTTATTTATTGACATCTCCAATTCTATGTCAAATTTTCCATTTATATTATATTTTGAGATCATATGTTTCCTTTGATAGAGATAAAGTGCCAAAGGTTGATAACATGTCACACAAAAAAATGGGGAGCTCTCATTTTATATTACATATAAAATAAAATGGCATCTATAGAAGAGGTGATTCAGGAGATGGAGATGAAAAATGAGTGGATTTGATGGAAGAGGGATGGGAATTTATATAAGAGTGAGTCCATTGGAAAGAGGAGGATCATATTTAAAATATAAAGAGACAACATTCACAATTATTACCATGTCATAGATCCAAATTAGTTTTTTATTATTTTTATTACTCTCTCCCTCTCTCTCAGTCACTCTTACACACATACACATTCCTTTATGAGTCTTGGATTTATGTGTTTTATAAGTGTTGTCATGGCATGACAATGCATGTTTTTCCTAGAGAAGTACTTTATGGAATTTGCAGTTAATAATAAATTTTAATGAGATATAATTATGATATATCACCATTTTTTGGATTAATTTTTTGTATTTCAAGTTTTTACTTAGAGTGCATTAGGTGTTATTATAATCAAATTATAATATATTATTATCATTACATTAAGGTATATAATGTTGTGATTAATTTTTCATTAAGGTATATCAGGTTTTTATTGAGATTATATTAGGACATTTTAAGTTATGACTAATATTTCATTAACTCATATGTCATTATTTCATAATAATATTTTTAAACTTCATTGCATTACTCTCTTAATGTTTTGTTAGGATTTTTTTTTCATATATTATAATTATTATATTAGTTTCTCAATGCTCTATTAGGGAATATTTTTCATATCATGTAATTAAGTGCTACAATACTTTATCAAATCTATATTGGGATAAAATTTCGTATCATATAATCACTACAATATTTTCTCAAATATTTCATATGCAAAATTTTACATATCATGTAATCATTGCATTACTTAGTCAACATTTTGGTAGGTCTCTTTTTCTATATCTTTTAATTTTTGTATTTGTTTTTCAAATCCCTTTTATGAAATTTTTTCCATATATTATATTCATTGCCTTAAATTTTTAAAGATATGTTAAGGTATGTTTTGCATATATTTTAATAATTTGAATATTTTATCAAAACTATGTTAAATACATTTTGCATATAATGTAGTCATTGCATTTTTTGTCAAATATTTGATACAAATTTTTTTGCATATCTTATAATCATTCATTAAAATTTTAAATTTTTATAAGGTTATATAACATAAATTTACTAGTATATACTTGAAAATTTGAATTTTGACCAATTTTAAACATATATGACTTGTGCATACAAAATTGACTCTTGTTCACATTATATCCTAGCCATTCATTTACCTATGGGTTCAGTCTTCCTATGGGTTCAACCTTCCTGATTTGTTATCATTCACATGTAGGACCTCCAAGCTATATGAATCCAAATATTTTATCATCATGTTGACACCAACATACCCCCATTTCTAAACAATGGGGACCCATGTGTCAAATTGTGAAAATTTATACCTTGAAATAAAAAATCTAATTGATCAGAGTGTCATTAGCATGATTTCACATTATTTATATTTGAAGATCATCCACACCATGGTTTAGCTAACTTGTTTGTTCATGATTCTACTTTAATATTATCTAAAGTGCTAACATTTAATATCTATGTCTCAGGTTTGTAGGTTTAATAGAGCCCATTTGGGAATGAACATGCTTATGGTTTTGTCATTCCATGTTAAATTGATCTTTTATTAACCTTGGTCTATAATTGATTAATATTTTGAAACCTTAGCCTGATGTTTTACTTGGACCTTTTAATTCAAATTTAATTTGGTGGGAGATTTTATTTAAATATAAGCAGGAGCGATTAATCATACCATGGACTTAATTTGAATTTTATCTTAAGACTTGGTCATATTTTCAAACACAACCAAATCTTAGGATAAAAATCCTATGACTAGTCTATTTTATGCCCCATAGTCCTTTTGTTATAAGGCTTAGCCTAAAGTCTTATCCTAAGATTTATCAAATTTATTAGTATGATAAAAGCCTTAGCCTAAGACTTTACATTATGTCTTTGTTATTTGTGGGGTCTCTTTTGTTCTATGTTTATAACCTTTTAGTAAAAAACATTTATTCCTAGGTTCTTTTTAAATTCACAAGGTCCTTTTTATAGGTTATATACTTAGATTAAAAACCTTATACTAAAATATTCCTATTTAATAATACAAATAAAACCATGGTCTAAAATCTTTATGCTGAGTCCTTTTAAATTCACAATGTCTTATTTATTATGTTTATAAATTAGTTTAATATTTTTATCCTAAGTCTCAATCTTAACTTCATTCTTCTATGCAAGATCAATGTCTCATTTCTAAGTGGAGGACAAAGATTGAATGGAGTGAGATCAATGATGAAAATCCACTATCACAGTTTAAACATCAAGTACTTTTTAGAGATCAATGGTACACATTATAATGTACAGATCTTGATCGAATATAGTAAGATCAATACAAAATTTTTAATGAAGCTTTGAGCTATTGCAAGACTACCAAGTGGCATAACCTTAGACCCCCATTTCAAAGAAAACAAGCATCAAGCAATCAATACATGGCACATGCACGGTGCAGAATGAACCAAAAAATGACAAGTACTAGGCTTGGAAAAAATACCCCATAACATGTTTAAAATTGATAGTCACATGATCATAAAATATGTTCCTGTAGATGTCAAATTATGGCCATGTGGACATCAATTTTAACATAGTTTCTTGGATTCAAATTGTAGAAGGCAATGGCCATATTTTAGATAGTGATGAATAGAATGATATAGGGATGCCATGGAAATGTCATGTCAAAGCTATGTGAGTACAATTGGCCAAATCAAAGACCTTTTAGAATTGGTAATGTAAAGGAGAGCCTAAATTACCATATATGTAAAGTAGTTGAGCTATTATCCATTGGTGAGTAGTTTAATAAAGATTTACATCTTGAAGATGGGACCATGCCTATATTAAAGAACATCAATAAATAATGACCCTATAATAATAAATCAAAACTTCAGCAGCATAAGGGTCCTAAAGATCAATGAAATAAGAATATTCCATGTATTATTAGGTTTGTATAATATTTCAAAATAAGATATTCTTTTATGTATACATGTGTAATTTGTAAGAGTACATTATGTATAAACTATTCTTTTAAAAGGAAAAGGTCATTTTTTATAGAATGCAATAGAAATTACACCTATCCTATTCACTTATGCAAATGTAATTGAATGAGACTGATTGACATGCTACCTTGTATCTTATAAAAAGAGAACTATCAATTATAAAAAAGAGGGAGTTTTTAGAGCCAAAATTACTTTGTAAACTTGGAGAGGAAGGAATTACTCAAAGATTGTCTATTATTTATTTGTTTTCATTGTTATCATGGCCTTTCTCTCACTTGTTGTTCTAATTTATAGATTTGAATGGTTCTTATGAATTCTTAGTGTGTATATCTGATTGTAGAGTTTTCAACTTGTGCTAATGCTAGGTTGATTGAAATTTCTTAGGTTCATTTTATTTTCTTACTTTTTTTGCATTTGAGCTAATGTTTTTTGCTTGTAGGGGTAAATATTTAATGTGAACCAGGTTTTGATTTTCATTATTTCTACCTTCCTTAGGCATCTGATTGATATATGATAGGATTTGGGCTTAAGCTATTTCATGTTACACATTGGTGAAGTACATGCCTAAAAGAAATATGAACTTTGTCATGATGTTTTGAATAAAGATCAACAACATTTCTTTCTACCCTACCCTTCTTTTTTCTTCTTTTTTAATCAGATCACCTTATTTTAATTGTCATTGTAAATATCCATCTTAGATTAGTTTTTAATTTAGTCATTGATCATAATTCATCATCCTTAGCATTGTATATCGCATATTTCACATAGATCTACTATTTGGCCAAGGTGGCTACCAACCATCAACTAATATAAATATTGTAAAATAGTCACTTGTTATGTCTATTTTCCACCAATAGATAACATGATTATCAAAACTTGAAAGTCGTGCATTAGATTTATATGAATTTAGGAATGAGAATTTTTTATCTAAACACTATGGGCACCTGTGGTACACATTTAGGCATCAATAAGAGGAGCTTCACTGGTGCTAGAAGGAGGGCCTTTAGTTAAATCTTTGTGAATTTGTAGAATATTTGGTAATTATGGTGTGTTTTGATCAAATATTGATGTAATCTTTGCATAATTATGGTTTTTTTAGCATATTTATGCAAAGATCATTCATCTTTATGGTTTTAGATCAATCTTTGTGCTTCTTTTAGACAAATATCGACATTCTTTAAAGATCCATGAGTATTTGTGGTAAAGATAACTTTAATCCAAGATGTTTGAGGTTAGTAATAGTGGTTTTATTTAAAGATTGACTGAGTCTTTACAAATTTGACTTCATTTGAGCTAAAACATGTAAAGATCATTCATCTTGATGTATTTGGACATATCTTTAAGCTAATTTAGTTAAATATTGATGTCCTTTACTGTTATTTATACCTATTTATCCAAAATTTTCTTAATGTATGATTCTGATCACTATTCTTTGTAAAGATGAGGCTTAGACATCATATTTCAAACATGATTTGGAGATGGAACCACCATAAGTAAGATCCTCATCAAATCATGGCATGGTTAGGTGGGTGTTCTATCAATATTCTTGGTCAAGTACATGACTTACCAATAAACCCTAAAATGTATTTACCTTATTTCAATCCTAATGGAATTATAACAACTGAAGAACATGTTAGATATTTCAAGTCTATTTGAAGACTCTTAAATGTTGTTCATGAAGATGTGACATGTAGATTATTCCTATTTACTTACAAATATGTTGCATCTAAATGTATACTTAACCTTTTGGAGTATTATATTGCTATCTTAAATGATTTTAACAAGATATTTATTGATCAATTTGGAAAAAATATTAGTCCATGCATTTTATATCAATAATTCACCACTATTAGATTAGACTTAAGTGAGCACATTAGAGCTTTTAATTTTAGGTTATAGAAGATGTTTGATAGAACTGTATCCCCTTATATACCTAATGAGTATTTAACCTTAGATATTTACAAGGATGCTTTGGATCCCATGATTTATGTATTCCTTAAAAGATCTATCAGAGTCATAAATATCTTAGAATTATCTTATGCTGAAGCTATACTAATCAATAATCAAATGCAACCTCAAGGACATATTACATATTCTATCCCAAATGTCAACCTCAATTTTCCAACACTAAATATCATTTGTAATGCCAATAAAAGTGTGTCTACCTTAACTAAGACATCATAAGTGAACCAATTGCTCTTAATCCATGCTTATCTTGGCCAAGATTTGGGGTTCTTCAACAATGATATAAATGGATTTCATCCATAAGAATGGAGATATTTGGTGCCCATTTGTAACGACAATCAAGTTCACAACTTAGAAACACTAGAGAATGAGGATAAATCCATACTTAAGATGGTTCAAAAGTTGAACGCTATTTTTCTTCTGTTCCAAAATCAAGTGGAAAATTCTAGGCAAGGATCCAACAAAGGCTATATTTATTAAAGATTTAACAGGTTTCATGATAACAACCACAATGAGTCATGTAAAAACATACATGAAATAAATTTTTATGATATAGGTCTAGCTAATCATTATAATGTCTTAGAAGCATGTCAAAATGAAAGGGATATCTTTGAACATGTGTTTTATCAAGACTTTATTGTAGGAACATTTGGCTTTGAAGGAAATTCTAAATACATTGTGTAGGTTTTTTATTTTGCATTTGAAGAATAAAGTGAATCAGAAGACAATCTAGAAGATGAAATGAATGTTCATGATAAGCAACCCCATGAACAATATTAGATACAAGATGACCCATCTTCAAAAGATAGTTGTGAAGGCAATTCATATGAGGTCATTACTAAAATAGAGTCTGGTCCTAAAGAAGAAGACCAGTGAAAACATTTATGCCATGATTTTATGAAAGAAGTTGAGGTATTCCAAGACAAAAATATCATTCTAGAGACCCCAAATCAAGATGAGTTGGGACTTTATTAGGTATCTAAGATGCCATTTTACATGGAGTATGATGATGAAGTAAGTGAAGTAGATTAGAAATTTTCATATGACACCTTCAAGAGGGTGGATGAATGTGATCAACTTAATTCAAATGGTAAGGTTGAAGATAAATTTCATGCTCTTCCAATCGATCAAGATGAAGTAGCTTTTCAAGATGTCTTGGACATTTTTGATACAAAGAGTGATAGTCTATCCCCACCTAAAGCTGAATTTAATGAAGACATTAGGATACGAATGCTAGATGAGGTACCATAATTGAATGAGGATGATATAGGTCACCATCTATCTATTATTTAAGGAGAATTATCACTCTTGATACAAGACTAAAAGCATTTGGGAAGAAGATGATTGGGTTTTAGATTCATACCTTTGGTCCATACATCCAAGAATACTAATAGGAGGCAAATCTATATTGACTAGAAGACAAAAGTATACAAGTTTTCCTATCCACAAGATGAGGCCATTGAATGGAAGTAATCATGCTTCAAGGTTTTGTAGTAGACTAAATAATTTTTGATTTTATCCTAGAGGTAAATACTTTATAGGGTTAGTATAAGTCTCAGATTAGTTTCTTTCCTATTCTTTTTTCTTGATTTTTTCCTTCCTATACCTTGTTTGTATATAGTGCTTGTTTATATTTGTTTTTTTTATATTGCTTCATTTATTGATTATAAAGAGTCCTTTTAGACAATTCTCATCTCAGGTTTTATCTGATTACTCAAGAGCTTCATGTTCAAAAATACAAGTATGACTTCTCAACATTGGTTGACCATGGATTGTTGAAATATGAGCCTGATGTTGTAGTTTAGAGAAGCTAGCAAAGACTGCAAGTTAAATTAATTATTCCTTGAGATTTTAAACCTTGTTCTAATCTAAGATTAATTTTAAGAAGTATTTCAAATGTAAGATGAAAGCATAAACTATTAGGACACATTCATACTTGCACTTTAAAAATATTAATTGTTTGGGATAAGGTTTATAGCCAAAGATGATTGTTTGAAAATCAAACACTTGAATAAATATTTAAACCTAACTAACCTAGTTACAAAATTTTTTTGGAAAGCCAAAAATGATATAAAAAATTAAAAAATGAGAGTTTATTGTAAAATCAATAGCCTTCCAAGCAAAGGTGATTTTAACAATCTCCACCAGGGTTATAAATTTATGGATGGTAGTAGAACAAGGCCTTAAGTGGAGCCAAAGATATTTATATTAAGGTTATATATGCATGTATGGTAGTATATCAATACCCAAGCCTTCTTTGAGCTAAAATATGGTTTTTAAATAATATCCAAACATGCTAAAAGTCAATGTTAATGATTAAAGCCATGAATCTAGAATTTATTTCCTAAATCTCATGGTAAATAGTAAGTGTAATTAAAGTACACATGCAAAATAACTAAGTTTTGATATTTGATCCCAATTCTATATATGTAAGACTTATTTCAACCATGAACTGATCTTAATAATGGTTCTTAATCAAATGGAATAAGTAGCTTAATTGTTAGTCTAAACTAGATTCTTTAAATTTTAACATATTTTTATGTTTCTTCTAGAAGTCACCATTTGTTAAGGTCAATATACCCCCGTTTCTAAAAAAATGGGGACCCATGTGTCAAATTATACAAATGTGTATCTTGAAATAGAAAATATACTTGATCAAAATGCCATTAACATGGCTTCACATTATTTGTATTTGAAGATCATCCATACCATGGTCTAGTTGACTTATTTATTCATGGTTCTACTTTAATCTTATTTGAAGTGCTAACATTGAATATCTATGTCTTAGGTTGAAAGTTTAATAGAACACATTTAGAAATGAAAATGCTTAGGGTTTTGTTCTTTCATTTAAATTGATATTTTATTATCTTTGGTCTATAATTTATTAATACTTTAAATCCCTAGCCTGATATTTTACCTAGACCTTTTAATTTAAATTTATTTTGGCAAGATATTTATTTAAATATAAGTAGGATTGATTAATCATACCATGGACTTAGTTTAATTTTTATCTTAAGGCTTGGTCGTGTTTTTGAACATAACCAAATCTTAGGCTAAAAATCTTATGACTGGTCTATTTTATGCTATGTGGTCCCTTTTTTAAAAGGTTTAGCCTAAAGTCTTATCCTAAGGTTTATCATATTTATTAATACTATAAAAATTTGAGCCTAAGACTTTGTGTTATGTCTTTTTTATTTGCGAGGTCCATTTTATTCTATGCTTATAACCTTGGTCCAGAATCTTTGTGCTTAGGTCCTCTTAAATTCATGGGGTCCTTTTTATATGTTGCAAACTTAGCTTGAAAAACATAGACTAAAATATTCATATTTATTATTATAAATTAAACCACGTTCTAAAGTCTTTATGCTAAGTCATTTTAAATTCATGGGGCCCTGTATATTATTTTTAGAACTTAGCTTAAAATTTTAATCCTAAATAGTGAGCTTAAATTTCATTCTTCTATGCAAGATCAATGACCCATGTCTAAGTGAAGGACCAAGATCAAAAGGAATGAGATCAATTATGAAAAGCCACTATCCCAATTTAAACATGGAACACCTTTTAGAGATCAATGGTATGCACTCTAACATATAGATCTTGATTGAATAGAGTGAGATCAATGTAGACTTTTCAATAAAGCTCTGAACTCCCATGGAACTACCAAGTAGCATAACCTCAAATCCCTAATTCAAAGAGTATAAGTACCAAAAAATCAATATATGACACATGAAAAGTGTAAAATGAACCAAAAAATGACAATTGGTAGGCTTGGAAAATAGTCCCCATAATGTGTTTAAAATTGATGGTCATGTGACCATCAAAAATGTTCTCATGAATGTCAAATGATGGCTGCATGGACATCAATTTTAACACAAATTCTTGGATCCAAAATTTAAAAGGCAATTGTTATATTTTAGATTGTGATGAACAAAATGATATAGGGACACCATATAAATGCCATGTGAAAGCCATGTGAGTGCAATAGGCAAAATTAGAGACCATATAGACCTAAGAATGCAAAGGATAGTTTAAATTGCCATCTATGTAAAATAATTGAACTATTGTCCATCGTTGAGTAGTTAAAAAGTATTTTTAGCTTGAAGATGGGACCATGAATGTATTAAACAACATCAATGAACAATGAGGACCCTATGGCAGTAACTTAGAATTATAGTAGTATATGGGTACTAGAGATCAAATAAATAAGAATATTCCTTGTATAATCAACTATATCTGGTATTTGAAAATAGTATATTCTTTTATATAGACATGTGTAATTTGTAAGAGCACATTGTATATGAACCAATATTTTAAAAGGAAAAGGTCAATTATTTTAGAATGCAGTAGAAATGGCACCTGTCTTATACACTTGTGCAAATATAATTGGATGAGATTGACCTACATGTTGCCTTGTATTTAATAAAAGGAGCATTTCAAATTATCAAAAAAGGAGGGAGTTTTTAGAGCCAAAATTAATTTATAAATTTGGAACAATTAATATAACCAAGGAATTATTTAAAGATTGTTCATTATTTATTTGTGTTCATTATTATCATGACTTCTCTCTCACTTGCTCTGATTTCTAGATTTGAATAGTTCTTATGAATTTTTGGTGTGTACATCTGATTACATATTTGTTAAATTGTGTCAATGCTAGGTGGACTAAAAGTTCTTAGGTTTATTTCATTTTTTTACTCTTATTACATTTTGGATAATGTTATTTGCTTGCAAGGGTAAATATATAAACTAAATCAAGTTTTGATTTGCATTATTTTTACCTTCCTTATGAGTTTGCCTGATGTGTGATAGGATTTGGACTTAAGCTATTTCATGTTACACATTGGTAAAGTGCATACCAAGATCAAATTTGAACATCATCATGATGTTTGGAATGAAGATCATCAATATTTCTTTCTACTCTACCCTTCCTTTTGCCTATTTTAAAACTAGATCACCTTAGTTTAATTATCATTATAAGTATCTATCTTAGATTAATTATTGATCATAATTTATCATCTTTAGCATAGTATATTTCATATTTCACATATAATTACTATTTAGCCATGGTGGCTCCCAACCACCAACTAATATAAATATTATGAAATTGTCACTTATTCTGCTTCTATTATACTAATAGATAATAAGATTATCACAACCTAGAACTCATGCATTGGATTCTTAGGAATTCATAAATGATAATTATTTCCTAAACACTTTGGGCACCTATGGTACACATTTAGGCATTAACACATCTTAATCACATTGTCACTTAATCTCAGATCATCATTTTCTATCTCCTAGATGGATCCAATCATAATTAGATAGATCAAATTATCGGAGATGTATGCCATTGCCAAACCCAACTATCTTTTCTAACAAATATTACCCCATATTTAAATTTCAACCTACACATTTCATATTTCAGTTTGAAGGAAAATTACCAAAAACATCTCCTTTATATACATACCAAGAATAAGTCTATTCCTATCTAGAAAGCATCTAAAGCCTATCTATAAAATTACTTGTAGACTATGGAATACATTTGTGTATCCTTGATGAACTACCATAAAACATCTAAATCTATAAAACCCCTCAAAGTAATACCCACCAATCTGAATATGAATACTAATGCAATGATAAAAGCATAGATTGTCAAATGTTAATAGCCACATAGGTTGCTCTGCATAAAAGTATATTATTGTTGAGAACACACATAGTTATATGGGAGAAAAACATGTAGATTGAGCCCTCTTTAGAGTATTATAATGTAGAAAACATTCAACCACTCAATATAAATAAATTGGGGTTTACTCAACATGTTTTATCTAAAAAAAAATTATAGGTGAAGCAAGTGTTAAAATTAGAGCTAGGGTTTCAAAGTGAAGGAGAATAATTTTAGATTTAAAGACATGATTAGTCTTTCAAAATTACACAATACATTTTTAAAATTATGTGCAATTACCTATAATGGAACAACTCGATACTTCTCACATGGATAAATCTGATAAAGATTATATGCATCTGATTACCACATACATCCATGCATTACTAGATCCATCCCAACAAATTCTTAAAGTCACTAATCTAATATGATCCATAATGATTGTATGATATCACAAACTATAATAAAATAGAAATAAACTAAGTACTCTATCCTCTTGGTCAAGTTCTATAAATAAAAATTAAATAAATTAGTATTATTTATATTTAAAATTAAAATATGCATAATTTAGATATATCATGTACACTCTGAATTAGTCTCAAGTTTTATATTAATTATATTATAGTAATAGAAGACAAATTAAAATATTTTAGTGAGCCTAACCCCTCTCTCAAGCATAGCAAAGCCTAGTCTTCGCTCAAGGTTTCATCCTTATTTCTTAGGGTTTCATATTTTTGTATTAGGATTTTAGATATAATTTCTAATTTTCATTTGTCATAAAAGGTTATGAAATAACCATTAGCTTTATAATCATTCAATGCTTATTGATTGTTTTTATATTCCAAATAGTCACATTTTTTAGTGTTTGGGCATGGTAGGGGAGTTGTATCAATACTTATGTATCCTAACTTGGCCATATAATAAATGCATTTTACTAATATCAATTATTTCATAAACAATTATCTATGGAGGTGAAGTCCTATTTATTATTTGATGTGTTTAAGTGGATATAAAGTTCCATTTTGAATTGATTTGAAATATAAAATTTGAAATATATTGAAAAAATAAATGCAACCAAAACTTTTACATTGAATATTTTATACTTATGAGGATAATGTGTCATCGTATAATTTACACTTTACATTATTTAATAAATTTTTTACAATCACATACAAATTGAACACCTACTTTTCAATTAAATATAAACAACTATTATCTTTTTTTTCCCAATACTTTTTGAAATATTAGTATCACCCAACCATTAACTCCTCTCCCATATCTCTCTAAGATACTTAAAGAGATATTGAACTAATAGGAAGAAAAACTTATAAGAATGGCATGTTGGTTGTTGATTTACAGACCATATTTTAAAGTGATGATATAAAATGCCAACATCTTCATTCAATACTTAAATGAAGTTATGTTTTTTGTTTTATACTTATATAAAATTACAAGTATGATATGAAAGTGATAAAGAGACACTCAAATTACATTGCTCATAAATTTGGCTCAAATATAACACACCCAATCTTAAATTTGTAAGATTAAAATTTTAAGTCATGTATAATATTAATGTCAACAAAGATGATTTGATGCACATATGTATTCCTCTATAAATTTCATCATTCATCAAAATAGAGTGATAAAAAATGATTACAATATTTGGTTCAAATATAAACATCTTTTTCAACATACATAAGTTGAAAAATATAAAAATTATGAATTATATTAAATGCAAATGCATTTTTCTATTTTATTTTTACATATGTTTTGATGATGAATTTTTTGGGCATCCTAAATAAATAATATCTCGCGTACATGATATTTTAACATCGTATGTTGCCATGGATTGAGATAAAGTGATGAACATTTTAATTTATACATCATTAAAATAATATAAAACCAAAAAGTATGGGAGTGGAATTAATAGGAGTAGTATATTTTAAAGAGGAAGACCATATTTGAAATAGGATGATCGCACATTCACAAATATCACCATGTTTTTGGTAAAAATTAATTATTTTTTATTATAAAATATATATATTTTATTTATATTTTTATTTACGAATCTTAATTTTATGTTTTTAAAAAACTTTGTAGTAATATGTTAGTGCATGTTTTACCCTAGATAAGAACCTTGTGGTGGAATAGTATGTTAAAAAAAAAAACTTATTGAATTTACATTAAGATTTATCACATTATTATTTAGATTATATTATGATATTTCAATTTTTTACTGGATTTTATTTGGTTATATTACAATTAAATTATAATATTATATAATCATTACATTAAAATATATTATATTATGATTAATATTTCATTATAATTTATCACTTTTTTTTAAGATTATATTACAACATTTTATATTTTGACTAGAGTTACATAAAATTGTATGTCATAATAGTGTTATAATATTTTACAGCTTCATTGCATTGGTTTATCAAATATTTGTTAAGGAGCATTTTTCTTATCTCATAATCATTGTATTAGTTTTTGAAAGTTATATTAATGAATGCTTTGCATATTTTGAAATCAAGTTTGGAAATACTTTAAGAGAGATCTATTAGGGATTTTTTTTAAAATCATGTAATCATTATACTATTTTATCAAAATTTTCATATATATATATATATATATATATATATATATATATATATAGTAAACATTGCATTGCTTTGTTAAAGTTTTGGCAAGGCTTGTTATATACATCCTTTAATCATTGAAATGGTTTTTCAAAGCTTTATTAGGGAAGATTTTGCTTATATTGTACTCAATGCATTAATTTATCAAAGCTATGATAATGTATGTTTTACATATTTTGTAATAACTGTAATACTTTATGAAAAATTTGTTAGGGCACATTTTGCATAAAATGTAATAATTGCATTATCTTGTCAAATATTTTATATAAAAAATTTAGCATATCATATAATCATTCATTATTTATTCAAAGATTTTAAAGAGTGTAGACATATAATTTTTTTAGTAGACATTTGACAATATTGATTTTGACCAATCCTTAACATAAATGACTTGTGCATACATAATTGAATCTTACATTCTCTCATAACCATTAACTTACCTATAGGTTCAATCTTCCCAACTTATCATCATTCACATTTAATATCTCCCTAATCTATGGCAAAGAAATTTATCATCCTAAGTAGATTGTCCCTTTATCTTAGATCATTATTTCCTATCTCTAGGACAAGTTTGTCATAATCAAAGGGATATGGTTACTTGAGATATCTACCTTGGCCAAACTCATTTTGAGACTCTCTAACATATATTTTTCCAAATTCAAACCCTCCATTTAGGCCAGATCACATGTTTCACATCTCCATTTCAAATAAAATTACCAAAAGTCTCCTATATATGCACATCAAGCCTAAGATTATTCCTATCTTACAAGCATCTATAAACTATCTAAGAAATTACTTGAATGGTAAGGAATATATCTACACATTCTTGAGGAACTACCTTAAAGTATCCAAACATGTAAAACCCATCAAAAATAAATCACCAAGCCAAGTTTAAAATACCATTGCAAGGTGAAAATAATATATTTTCAAGTGCTGAAACACACACAAATTGCACTACATAGTAGTATATCATTGTTGAACACACACCTATATAGGTAGGAAGATTACATACAATTTGAGCTCCCTTCGAAGTATTGGGATTTATAAAACACTCAACCACTCAGTAGGGGGTGATTGGGATAAGCTTAACCCATCATACCTAACACCTTATTATAGGAAAAATAATTATCTAAAGTGGAGCCAGGGCTTAAGAATGAAAGAGAACAAATATTCATCTGCACACAAGGCCAAACCTCTAAAATTACGTAGATTACCTAGTTATATGTAAGTAGAGTAACTTGTGGTGGAATGGTCTAACACTTCTCACAGGGATAGGTCGAACATAGATCAAAAGAATCCAATCACCAAAAGTGTCTAGGCAAAACTAGACTTGTCCTAACATGTTCTGTCAGTCACTATCTTGATCTGAATGACCAAAAATCTATTTCAAAGCATTTTTAAAAAATTTTGTTATCTCAGATCAAATAAGAATAGAAATAAGTTATGTAATCTTCTTTGCCAATTTATATAAATAAATAGAGTAATAGATCAATCTTACTCTACTTTTTACATTTTGGTATGCATAATATATATATATATATATATATATATATATATATATATATATATATATATATATATATATATATATAAGTTTCAAGTTTTATTCAAATTATATTGCATTAATCACAAAATATTAAAATATTTTGGTGAATCAGAGACCTTTCTCTTTAAGGGGATTTCCATCTTCTACCTCCACCATAGCCTTTACCTCTATAAAATCCTCTTCTTCTATATTGATTCTGAATCCCTTTTATGGTATCTTTGTGTTTCTCCACCCCAAAAGATGATTCTCCTCTAATGATATTAAATTCACCTCTTCCATTGAATGAAGATAGTGGTCCTCTCCTCAATCTAATTGATTTCAACAAATCCTATCTATTTTTCTTCTCTTTTATCTTCAAATCTAGCTTCAATACTATCAATCCCATGCATGTTTAATACATTTTGAATATAATCCTTGAAACTTTATATCCATTTTTTGCTCTATTTTCTTCATGTTCCATTCAAATGGATAACTTTAAAAGTTGATCTGTATAGTCATGTACATTGTACTCATTTTTTCTCTAGTTCTAAAATCTTCTGTAAAGGGTTTATACATAATCCACATAGAGGAATTTTCATCTCATCTTCTTCTCCATTTTACTTTAGTTCTTGTTCTTCATATTACCCTTCTTTTTCCTTTCCATTTGTAAATGATCCCACCATATCATAACATGTCCCTTCAATTTTGTACATACAAATTTCACTTTCTTTTCCTCCACCATATTATTCCATTCAAAAACATTTTTCATAATATTCAACTAATTTTTCAATTACTATGATTTTATGTGGAGCTGCATGACCTAAATTTGATGGTCGTATAACCATATTTACATTTTTAATCATAAAATTTAAAAAAAAATTAAGGAGATTGTATCAAATGTAAAGTAAAATTTTAAACAAATTGTCAAAAACTATAAAGGATCATGTGTGTGTGTGTGTGTGTGTGTGTGTGTGTGTGTAAGATGATGTTGAATAGATAAGTGTCAAAAATTCATGACAACCAAGATTGACCACCAAATTTAAGCTTTGGATGGAAGCATAATTTATCAACCAAATAAATGACTCTATATTTAATGTTAAGTACGTTTTAACATATTTATGTTGACCATATTTAAACATTTTTTTGTCCTTTACTTATTTTGAACAATGTTTAAAAGAGTGCTGACAATTTTGACAAGCATTTAAAACTTTGGGAAAAATTGATGACAAGTGTTTCTTAGTGACATTTAATATTAATCAAATTTAAAAATGGTAAGGTTGGTAATTGAATTAATATTGATGATAGTAAATTATTTTGAAATAGGTTTTTATTTATTTATTTTTTAAAAAATATGACTTTATAATCATTTAATATAATCGAAACACAACTTTACTGAAACTTATTTCAATATTTCAATATTATGGACTATAATAAATTTAGTTTTTTAATAAAATATTTTGTCAAAACATTTACTAAAAATATTTTTCACAAAATATTTAAAATTAATTTAATTTATAAATTAAATATTGAAATACTTTATCAGACCATCAACTAAAATATAAATTTAGTGTTCAGGCAAATATAATCAACAACAAAACGAGAACCAGAATGTCATGTTATATAGGCCAATGGAAAAATTAAAGAACGTACACAACAAATTCTTTTTGTTAACAACTAAAACAAAAATATATGCATGACCGTGTGGAAGAATTCTCGCTTGTGCTTCAAAAAAAAAGGGCTACTTTTCGTCCCCAACACCATGTCAAGCAAAGTTCCGTGATTCTCTGTCATATGCAGGAAACAACACTGTTCCAAGCATTAGCTGGACACCTCATTATAATTAATTCAGTACTCATGTCTTATCACTGTCGAATGTTTGTCTGCTTATATGTATGCTCTCTTCCAAGCATTTATGCCATCAAAACAACTGAAAGCTTTGGCTGTGACTGCGTTAAGTAATTGTCTAACAGAAGGCACAGAAGGCAAGAGCGTGTTGATATAAGAGTATGTCACTACGTGGATATACACAAGGTCCAGAATAGGCTTCGTGGAAGCAAAATAATTGTGAGGATCCAGCTAATGATATATGTACATCCAATGAATGAAAGGTATTACTGCAACTTTTGAATTTTGAATTTTCTTTGTTTTTTTACCAAGAATTTATATTTCAGGAAAGAGTTATGAAATAAGTATTAGTTTTATGATCACTTAAGGGTTACTGTTTTTTTTTAATTTCAAATAAATATCCTTTTTAGAGTTTGAATATGGTACAAAGATGTATTATAATTGTTTGTGAAGAGAAACTTATAGTTTTTGTTTGGCATATTAATTGATTTACGGACAATTATTTATGAAGGAAAAATTATAGTTTTTGTTTGATATGTTAATCGATATATGGACAATTGTTTGTAGAGGGAAAGCCATTTTTTTATTTGGCACCAAACATGTTAATTGATATATAAACAATTATTTATAGAAGAAAAGCTATATTTTTTATTTGGTATATTAATTAATATACAGACAATTATTTGTAGAGGGATATACATGAGGTCATGAATAAGCCTCATGGAAGTAAAATAATTGTGAAAATCCAGCTAATAACATATGTATATTTAATGAATGAAAAGGTGCATGCTTTGATATCTGCAACCTTTGGATTTTTAATCTTATTTCTTTACGGATAATTTTTAATTACAAGAAAGTGCTATGAAATAACTATTAGATTTATGATCACTCAATTACTAATTTTTTTTTACTTCAAATAGGTACATATTCTAGAGTTTGGATATGATAGGGTAGATACACCATTACTCCTACATTTTAATTTAGCTCTTTAATAAATATGTTGTACTGATATTATTTACAGAAGGAAAGCCATATTTTTTATTGGACATATTTAAATAAAAGGTAAATCATATTTTATATTAATTTAAAACAAAAAAAGGTAAATAAAATTTATATATTAAATATTTTATTTTTTTTAGAATCAACATAGAAATTTGATTGAACCATAAATATTGTGATGCTTTGGATTTGGGAAAAATGTTCAGCGTGTGTAGGTCAAGGCCGAGCTAGGGCAGTCGTGCCCTAGCTTGTTTAGGTGGTGGTCAGGCGTGCGCAGGGGCAATTTGGGGAAGCAAGCACGTGGAGGAGGGCATAGGTGCCACAAGGTCACGTAGGACCAAATAGGGTGCAGCCATGGCTCAGCAAGAGCTTGTAAAGACCACACCTAGTAAGAGTTTTAGTGTAGCCGTGGGCATGAACAGGCAGGAGCAGCAAGCTAAAACATTAGGTAATGATTTTTCTTCCCATAATTTAGATGCTATGGAATGGGGCTTGCCTGGGGGTTCCTAAATCATGAAGATTAATGGTTGCCTAGAGAAATGCAAGGAATGACCTAAACTGGTAATTATTTTTGATATGATTTCTGAGGATGAGGAATATTATTCTAAGTACTCATTGTATAACAGGTTTTTGGGTTTGAGAGTTTCCCTTCAATTTCTAGAGAGCTGGGCCAAGAGAGTGTGGGAACCAGAGAGAGAAATGGAGGTCACATTATTGGCAAATAACTACTTCATAGTGACGTTTTCATGCCTGGCTAACTGCAATAGGGTTTTTGAGGGAGGGCCTTATTTTTACAGTCAAGTTGGACTTTTTGTCAAACTTTGGCATGCTGGGTTTAATCCTTCTGAGGAATTGTTAACTCAGGTTCCGGTATGGGCTAGGCTTCCCAGACTTCCTATTGAATGTTGTCGAGAGGACGTTCTCTTGATGTTAGTTTCGACGCTTAGAAGGCCACTAGGGTCTTCAACGTAGACTTTAGGTAAGAAAGTCATAATTTTTGCTTGAATTTATGTGAAAATTGATTTGAGCAAACCATACCCTAATGTAGTGGAGATGAGTGTGGGTTCATACTCTTGGGTGAAACAATTGGACTATGAGACCCTTCCCTTGAGATGTCACCTATGCCATGAATATGGACACCTAGTGCATAGATACCCGAAGGGTAGGCCAATAGAGTAGTAACCCCAACTGCCACCTAGCAACATTCCTAATGGTGATAAAGGGAAGAAGCCAGGGGTTGAGGAGGGCAGGGATGCTAAAGTTTTTGTGTAGGTGAAAGCTTTAAGCCACAACAGAGGCCAGAAGAGGACCATTAGGGAGTGGCAGGATGAAGACTCCTTCAACAGGTTTGAAATCCTAGATGAATTGGGCTAGCAAGAAGTAAATCTAGGATTAATGAGTGTGGAGCAGCTCGTGGAAGTTTCAGGACAAGAAATTAATACAACCAATCTTCTTTTGGTTGTTCAGGAAGAGTTGGCCTTGCCCATGGCTATAGAGGAGTAGACAGAGGTACAAGGGGTGGAGGCGACAAATGGTCACCTGGAATTGAATGGAGAGGATGTGCACCGTCTGGCAAGGACTTTGGGGATAGAAATAGATAAGAAAAGAAAATCTTCTCCTCACCTAGGTATTCTTCAAAAAGAGGGAAAGAAGGGGATGTCAAAAAAAAGTGCTAAATTGGGGTGCAAGAAGGACACAAATAGAACTAAGATGATTGGGGAGACCTTGGTGGAGTCAGGTACGATTAAGACCTTAGACTCACAATTTTTAATTCCTCTAAAATGATCATTATGTCATGGAATGTAATGGGGCTGAACAACAGCCCTAGACAAACGGTTGTTAAGGAATTAGTTAGATGTCAAGTACCAGATGTTCTCTTTCTTCAAGAAATGAAAGTTTCTATGGATGATATGAAGAATATCACACCTAAGTTATGGAGGTATGATTCACGTAGTGCATTAGATCTCATAGTTTTTCGGGGGGCATGGCTTGTTTCTAGAATCTACGTCAGATCCAACCTGTGTCTTAGATTTCCTTTAAATCTTCTTTATCTATGGTGGCCTCATGTATCGATTCAGGTGAATATGTCCTTTTTTCTAATGTCTATGCTCCTACAGATTTTCAAGGTAAACTCCTTGTCTAGAAAAACATCCACTTTCTTCATCAATTATTTCCCTACTTGCCTTGGATTGTTGTAAGAGACTTTAATGCTATTCTTGATTTAACTAATAAAAGAGGAGGTAATGCAAGGTTGGAACCTTCTTCTCTTCTACTTTGAGATAATATTGTGGCACTCAATTTAGTGGATATCAAGCCTATTAATGGATGCTTTACTTGGAGAAATAGAAGGCTAGGGGACAGGTGCATTGTAGAGCATATAGATAGATTCATGACCTCCTGTTACTGGGTGGGGGGTTCATGGTCTTCTTGCCTAGAGATTTTAGATTGGAGGGGCTCGGACCACTGGCCCATAAAGTTGATAATTTTCTCAGCTCGTGTACCTCTGAAGGTGCCATTCAAGTTTCATCTCATGTGGTTCAAGGACTCGAACCTATATAGATGTGTGGTGAATTGGTGGAGGATGGGCAGGCTTGTTGTAGGAGCAAAAATGTATACTTTTGTTAAGCTTCTCCAAGTTATCAAGTACCATCTTAAAAAGTGGAATCAATAAAGTTTTGGCAACATCTTCCAAAAAAAGAATGACGCACAAATGGAGCTAAATGGCATTACCAAAACCATTAGGGAGGAGGGAATGACTGAGTTTTTGCTGAGGGAGGAAGGCAAGGCCTTAAAATATTTAGAGGAATGGGAACTAAAGGAGGAAATCTTTTGGAAACAAAAGGCCTGAATTGAATGGCTTCGTGAAGGAGATAAGAACACAACCTTCTTCTTTAATTCGGTTCGTGCTAGACAGCATGGCATGGGGATAACTTCTTTGGTAAGGGATAGTGGGGAGACTGTTTCTTCTATGGATGGTATCATTAATGAGGCAGTGAAGTATTTTGCTTTGTTATTTAAGGAGGAAGCATAGGGGACTCGGCTAAAGAGGTTCAAATCCTATCTTGTATTCCCTCTTTGGTGACCATGGATATGAAAAAGCATCTGATGAGGGATATATCCTTGGAGGAGTTAAGGAGGATAGTCTTTATGATGTAGAAAGGAAAGACGCCTGGTCTAAATGGCTTCCTGCTTGAGTTCTTCCAGGAATTTTGGAAAATTATTAAATTAGACCTCTTGGCAGTTGTTCAAGAATCCCAGAGGAACAAGCAAATGCCTTGGGCTTTGAACTCTACCTTCCTGGCTATCATTCTCAAAGGAGAAGGGGTTGATAGGTTGAGTATTTTTTGGCTCATTTCCCTCTGCAATGTCACTATAAAATTATATCCAAGCTGATTCTTGAGAGGTTAAAAAAGTGGCTACCATCACTTATATCTATGAAGTAGGGTGGCTTTGTTGAGGGCTGATAGATATTGGATGGGGTGGTGATGGCTATAGAGACTATACATTCCATGGCCCAGTCCAATGAAAATGTGATGTTTATCAAGCTGGACATGTCAAAGGCCTATGATAGAGTTCGGTGGTCCTTCCTCTAGAAGGTCTTGGGTGCTTTTATTTTTTCTAAGGATTAGATTCGTTGGATTTTGAGTTGTGTGAACTCAACCTCTTTTTTAATTTTGATTAATGGCAAACACTCTAATCTCTTTGGAGCTTCTCATGGACTGAGGCAAGGTGACCCTCTTTCTCCCTACTTGTTTCTTTTGTTGGCAGAAGGCCTGGGTCGATTAATCAAAAGAAATGTGGAGGAAGGCACTATTCAAGGTTGGTAGTGGGGAGGGGAACTCCCTGTACAATCTCATCTCCAGTTTGTGGATGACATGACTTTAATGGGCAGGGCTACTATTAGGGAGGTGTCTAACATACACAAAAGTCTAGACGTTTACCTTGCTACCTTTAGATAGGTAATTAATGAGGGTAAGCTGTCTATTTTTTCTTTAACACTCCTCTGTCCATATAGTGAAGAGTGGCTCTTATCCTTAGTTTTCAAACAGGGAGTCTCCCACTGCTTTATCTTTAGATTCCTATCTCAGCTGGCCATCAGGTGAAAGAGTCATGGCGAGTGATCATAGACAAATTTTGAGACAAGGTGAATCATTAGATCCACCGTTGGTTATCCTTTGTAGGTCGGGTTCAACTGATTCAATCAATGGTGTAGGCTCTTCCTATCTATAGGTGTATGATCCAAGTGGCACCGATGAGCTTTGTTAAGGACTTGGACTCCTTAACAAGTTAGTTTTTATGGGCTAGGAATTTATCTTCGACCAAGTGGAGCCTTATTAAGTTGGAAGTGATTTGTAGCCCAAAGAGGTTTGGATGGTTGGGATTACGGCAATCTATGATAAATGGTATTGCTTTGGCTACCAAACTATACTGGCATTGGTGTGTAGAGCAAGATCGGTTGTAGGCTAGAGTGTTGTCCCACAAAAACATTTTTGGGATTCTCTAGAGGGATATTCCATGGTATGACTTGACAAGAAAAAGCTCAATGATTTGGGCCACTCTCAAGAAAGGAGCAACACTGATTAAGAGGGGTCTTTTCTAGATCTACAAGAGTGGGGTGGAGGCCTAGTTTTGGCATGACTCTTGGGACGGTTTTCCTCCCATAATTAACCAATATCCACAGTTGAGTACTTTGGCCCAGAGGTTTTGTGAAGCTGGTTGGATAAGAGTGTGTGACTTTAAATCCCTTTCCTTTTAGGGGTAGGTGACAGTTGCCAGATGGAAGTCCCAAGAAGAGTGGCCAATTCTTGGTTTGGAGGCAGAGTGTGCGGACCTGCAGAATATTCTACCCTGTCGTAGCTGTAACGCACTTGTGGATGGCAATGTGTTAGCTTGGTCACCTAACCCCAAGGTGAAGTATACTGTATCCTATGGTTATTAGGAGATGATCTCTCAGCAATATGAAGATAGAGGGGAAGTTTAATGGTGGAAAAAATTTTGGAATGGTTTCTCGTGGCCGAAGTGTAACTGTTTTACATAAACTTTAGTGTGGAATAGATGCTTGACATGGGAAAATATTTGAAAGCGAGGATTTATTGGTCCTTCGAGGTGTGTTTTATTTAATAGAGAGGAGGAAGACTCCTCCCACATTTTCTTTTATTTTCCCTTCACTCTTTAATTATGGCACCTTTTGGTGGGATGCGTGGAGGTGCTAGTGCATTCACGCTATCTCTTTGGTAGATTTCTGGTCAAGAGTGGGCTATCCTCCTTCTTTGACTTCCTTCTTGCAAGATGCGTGGTATGCTGGCCCTATTTTCTTGCTTTGGCATGTTTGGATAGAAAAGAATCGTAGGATTTTTAGGGAGGAAAAAATGGCGACTTAGCAGGTATGGAGCAAAATTAAAGGAATGATCTAGGAATCTATTGAAGCGAAGGGTGAGGTTATGCTGCCATTGAATAAAGGGGATGCTGAGGTGTTGGAACAATTTGGCATAAGGGAGTTATCTCCAATTTTAGCATGTGTCAGAAGAGGTATACAAGGGCAGCTAAAAAGTTCAACAGTTGGGGAAGTGGACACCTCCACCTATTGGGATTTTGAAAATTAATATGGATGGTTCGTCCAAGGGCAATTCAGGGGCGGCTGGAATTGGTGGGATTGCTAGGAATTTTTCAGTATCTATGATTTTTATTTTCTTGGCATCTCAGAGAGTGCAGACGGTTAATTAGATGGAAGGTTTGGCTATCCTATATGCTTTGAGGAGAGCTTATGCTTTAGGGTGGAGGAGGGTGATCTGTGAAGTTGATTCTCAGGGTCTGATTAACTTGATCTCGGAGAGGAAAATCTCACATGTGAGTTGGCAATTGGCCATGATAGTGCAGCAAATTTTATAGGTGATTTCCTTCATGGAATCTGTATCCTATGCCCACATTCCATAGGAGTGGATTAGGGCGGCTGATTGTTTGGTTAAGTGGGCATCGAAAGAGGGAGATGGCCATAAGGCAGATGAATGGGAGCACCTACCTGGCGATTTACGTCAAGAACTGGAACCCATTCTTGCTGGAGATGTTGGGGGAGTGGAAATGTGAAGTTGTTTTTATTGGTTTTCTTGTCTTTGGGTTGTTTGGGTGCTTTTGTAACCTATTGTTTTAAGTTTTAATAAAGTTTTTACCCCATTTTATTTAAAAAATATATTTTATATTTTTATAAATAATATACTATTATATGATTAATTATTTTTTAATTAATATTATATAATAATATATATTTCAATTAATTATAGACAATTATTAATTTTGTTTCTTCCAAATATTAATATTACCCAACTGTTAACTCCTCTAGACTTGTGAAAGGAATTAATCATATTAATCCAGATTATTATTTATTGGTCGTGGCAAATGAATGTATTTTGGTCGTGTATCCAAATTGTCGGAGGCAAGCAATGCATTTCCATTGTCTTATTCATTTTCGATTTTTTTTTATCCATTCATTTTCGAACAATCTGGTGTCTGTTTCTTAAGGAGACGGGTGCCACATACAAAGAACGCAGGGATTTGGCCTCAAACACTAAGCTGCACCATCCAGGAATGCTGCACCGTAAAAAGTTTAATTATTAATTTATTCATTCTTTTTTAATATATTAATAAGATGTTTTTCATAATTATCATCTTAATCATCATTATCACTCTCTTTTCTTTGTTTTTTTAGTTAGTCCTAATAATATAAATGTCACCACACTTACATTTACACTTTTATCTTTTGGTTAGAGCTTTACGTATTATACACTAACATATTTTTTTCAGAGTTATTTTGGATTACATTTTAAAGATATAAATGTGTCACTTTTTTATTTAAATAAAATTAAGTTATATAAGAAATTTTTGGTTTGTATTTTAGTTATATTATAATGTATTGATTATTTATATTTCATCATAATTTCAGATCATATAGCCACTTAAATTTTAAATCTTAATAATATGAAGATGAATATAAGTATGTTGGGTTTAAACTATTCATAATAGTAATTAAACACTTCTAAGAACATGAAAGTTGCCCAAAACTCCAATTAACATGGGACAACATTATACAATAATGTATATTAAACTTAAAACTGTGTTTTTATATATAAAGTTACAACATTTATTGACTTTAAAAATATATTTATATATATTCAATCTTTTATATAAACGTCTAACATATATTGACTTTAGAAACATTTATATATATATATAAACTTTTAAATAGGTTAAAGTTAAACAAATTTTATAGATTTTAAACTATAAGCATGAAAGTTTATAATTATAAATCTTCATTATTTTTTTCTCATATATTTGTCTACTTTTAAATAAGTGAAAGATTAAAAAATATTTTAAATTTAAAATATAATCATGAAAATTTGTATTTTTATATAAGAGTTTATTATTATGTAACATGATAAATAAGTTAGATTATAATTAAGAATCATGATAAGTATAATTAATTAATTAATTATATGTATGTATGTATGTATGTATGTATGTATATACATACATACATACACATAATATTTTAATATAAATAATATATTATTAAATAATGAAAAAGAGTTATGGTATTTAAATTTAAGACTATGATAAAAGTAAAGTAAATATAATAATATAAATGATAATAAGTATGTGTTATAATATACATTCAAAGTGAAATATGAAACATTCATAATTACCATACACAAAACAAAGGGGGTAAGGTTATAGATACTAACATCAATTTGATTTGTTAGATTTTTTTTTTTATCTTTGAGCATTTTGTGAGAGTTGGTTGTAAAGAGAGTCAAAATAGATATAAGAAGTCTTAAATTAATGATGGTTATGGATTACAAAAATTTACTCTAACTTGTCAATAAAATCATATTATTGAATCTTTAAAGACTTTATTAGAATTTGTTTGATAACTAGTTGTTGATTTAAACAATCAAATTCAATTTAAATGAAATTATAAATTGACCCAAGCAAATCATATTTTTTACCCTACATCTTTGAGAATCCAAAGCAAAATAGTTCTAAAAGTAAATCAGGTTTAAATTATTTTAGAAGGGTTTAACTTGGAGGTTCTCAATTTATTTATAGTCCATCAAATCTGTGAACATTTTAGATTTGTGAATATTTTGAAAATCTAAAGAGTTGTATGGTTTAAATTTCATTTTCCTATAATGATATTTACATTTTTAATTATAAAATATATATTTTTTAATTAAATATAAAGTAAAATTTTATATAAATAATAAAAAACTGTATATATATACATACTTTTTAATATTATAAATAATATTAAGATTTGACAAATAATGTTGAATAAATAATTTTCATAAAAAAATTCATAAACACCAAGATTAACTACCATATTCATGGAAGTATAATTTGTTTAAGAAAAAACAAAAACATGCATTTAAAATTTAGACAAGCGACATTATATTTAACCTTAAGTATGTGATAAAACATTTCATGTTAACCATATCCAAACATACTATTAAGTAAAATTTTCATCTAAAGAATAAACATTTAAAATTTAATAAGAAATTGATCATGAATGTTTTTTATTGACATATTAAAATTTAATTAATTTTTTAAAATGAAAGATTTATTATTTAATTAATATTTTCATTTTCATTAATAAAATGGCATTGCCATTTTCATTAATAAAATGACATTGTCATTTTCATTAATAAATTTATATAAAATATGCTAAGAGATACCATTCTCAAAACTATTTTTCACAAATTTTAACTTATATTTGGATATTTCAAAAATGATATCTCTCAATATCTTTTACATAAATTTATCTAAATTATATATATTAGTATACATCATATTTTACAAATAATATATTAATATTACAATATATATATTATAATTTTTTATTTTATTATATATTATTAATATTTTGTATATAATATTAATCATTAATGATAAATATTTAATATAGATAATATTAATATCTTATGATTTATTTTTTCAAATTATATATGTGTGTGTGTGTGTGTGTTTTTTCAAATTACAAAAAAGTCCTTTTTGGTCAAGATCAAAACATGAGAAACATGTAGAGATGATATATATATATATATATATCCTCTCTACATGTTTCTCATGTTTTATATGTGTGTGTGTGTGTGTTTGTTTTTCTCATATATAACACACACACACATAAAACATGAGAAACATGTAGAGAGGATATATATATATATATATATATATATGTTTTTACAAATTACAAAAAAGTCCTTTCCGGTCAAGATCAAAACATGAGAAACATGTAGAGAGGATCAAATTGAAAGAAAAAATAAAAAAGTTACTAATATATTAGTAGCTTGTATGCGAGCTACTAAAAATAGTAAGTGAAGTTTTATTTATTTTTTGAGTTTTAAATTTTGCATGTCAATTCTAAATTTGAGTGAGACTATTTATGCATAGTTTGTAACTATTTGAATCATTCAATATGAATCAATCCATGTTATTACTTTAGAAACTTTGTCTATTGGTAATTTTATTGTATTGATAATATTCAAGTTCATTATTTGATATCATATCAAATTAGAATCTTGGATGTGTAATATATGGTGAGATGATGAGAAAGAATCACTCAAATGAATTAGACTATACAAGATTTGTAGAGGCAAGTAGAATAATTAACTAATATTTTTGCAAATCAAAGATGAAGAAGAGCATAAGATGATGTTGAGGATGACACATATCATAAAGAAGAAATTTTGCAAGTGGAAGAGTAAAATGAACCACTACCTTTAATGGAAGAGAGCATGGTTAGATCGTTAAAAATAAGGAACAAATGAATTAAGGTTGATGTTCTATATTATGGATAAAGTTTAAAACTAGAGGAGTTGATATATTAGATGAAAATCATAGATAAGATTTTTGAATGGAGAGATATGTGATAAAATAAGAAGGTAAAGTTTGCTTTAATGAGATTTAAAGGGAATGCAATGATTTGGTGGGATCACTAGAAAAAATAAAGATACATAAAAGGTAAAGAGAAGATTAACTCATGAAAAAAGATGGAAAAGAAGTCGAATGATAAATTTCTTCCTATGGATTATGCACAAACCTTATACAAAAGTTTTAAAATTTGAGACAGAAGGATCATAATATACAAGAGTATAAAAGTGAGTTTTAAAATCTTTCTATATGTTCGAATCATGATGAAATAGAAGAGGAGATGACTACAGGTATGTAAATGGTTTGAAGTTTTTTATTCAAGATGAATTAAGCATGCATAGAACACTTAACATAGAAGAACATTATGAGATAACTTTGAAAGGAAAAAGGAAAACAAAATAGATAAAATTTTAGAAGAACATATATTGGGACAAGAAGAGGACACTACCCTCCATCAATGGGATAAAGTGTATTTAATACAAGAAAATGTGGGTTTAATACCACTATATTAGAATCATCATGTGGTCCAAAAAGATAAGCAAATAATAGACAAGGGTTTTAAAACCAACCAAGATGTAGAGGATTTTAGAGAGGATGAAGCTATGGTGGTGGTAGAGGATGGTTTCCAAATCAATGCATATTTTATGTTTGTTACAGATGTGGAGAAGGAGGCCATAGAGTGTTGGAGTGCCTGCCTATTAAGATCAAAAAAGGAGACAAAAGGATCACCCAAGAGTGAATTTAGTTGAAAGAGATCAAAATATAGAATTTACATCAATATATATTAGATAAAATATCATTATGAGAAGAATAATGATTGATCCAATGAAATAATATGTGTAGAATAAATAAGGTGGTGGTGTAATAAAACTAAAAAATAACAAGAACAATAAAATTGTCAATTAGCCAAGATCTTGAAACAATACTCTGAATTGATTTGTATTGATTTCTTGAAATAATAACAAACCCACATAATTCTTAAATAATCCTCAACTTAAAATTTAGAGTTGACATGCAAAAATTCTAAAAAAACTAACATCTAAAATAAAACTTCTATTTTTAGTAAGTCATGCATGCAAGCACGTGTGGCTTTAAATTTATACTAAAATATTCTAAACACTAAAATTAGAATATGGGAAAAAATTCAACTGAAGTTCACATTCGGCCCTAAAAATATACAATTTCTAAAAATAAAAAAATATCCAAAAAAATATTAAACTAAATTTTTGGATCCTATTTTTTCTACATCATTCTCCTCTAGTTGAAAAAAAACTTAGCTCATATGAGTTGGGATGATTGTAATACTATTTTTCTTTATCAATATTCTTCAACTCCCATTCTATAATCCAAGTATTGTTTTCTTGCTACAATCCTTCCCACTGCACCAAATACCTATTATAATTCTCTTGCGTTATGCTGACAGTATTGATATCTAAAACTTGCACTATCTTATCCTTCTATTTATTTAGAACCTACTTATACCAATTTAATTCTTCATCTTCATCACTTTCACCATCTTCTTCATGGAATTCATAGAAATATAAAACATTAAATATTGGAGAAATATCAAAATTATGTGGTAAACTCACCTTGTAGGCATTATCATTGATTCTCTTCACAAATTTGCATGTTTCAATTTTCTTGTAATTCAACTTATTATATGTACCTTTTGAAAATATCTCTATACTAAAGTAAACCATTACCAACTCTCCTTTTCAACTACCTTGAATCTTCTTCTGACATCCATGGCCCTCTTAGAATTGGTAATGGTATGTAAAGAGTAGTATTTTGTTCATGTCCTTTAGCTACCTAACATATTATACACTTTGAAACACACTTTGTCAAATCTCTCTTCATCTTTGGCCAAAAATACTTTTCCTCCACCAAAGCTATTTTTTTTCTCTTACCAAAATATCCAACCAGACCACCACTATGTAGTTCTCTTATTATATTGTCTCATAGAGACCCAAATAGAATTCATAGTTGTTTCTCTTTGAAGAGATAACATTATTGTATAAAATACTCATCATTAATAGCATCTGTCTCACCTATTAATAAATTCTTACACTGTTCAACTATCTTTCCAAAATATGGATCAGTATCATATAAATCTTTGATAGCTTCAAATCTAATTACTTCACTCACCATAATAGTTAATAATTATACTCTCTTGATTAATACATCAACTACTTGATTTTGTTTTTATGATTTATGTTTCAACACAAAAGTATATCTTTGCAAGGAAAAAAACTATTTTGCATGCATACTATTCAAATTCTTTTTTATATTCACATACTTCAAAGCCTCATGATTTGTAAATAGGGTAAACTCCTTAGCCACCAAGTAATGCCTCTAATGTCTTAATTATTGTATTATTGCATAAATTTTAACATCATAAGTAAAATATTTTATCCTTACATCATTTAATTTCTCACTAAAATATGTTATTGGATTTCCTTATTGACTCAAAACAACACTAATTTTCATAAATGAAGCATAATAATCAACCTCAAACACTTTGTTAAAATTTATTAATGCTAAAATTAGTCTTTCTATAATCTTCAAAATTTCAAAACTTTCTATGACTGCTCTAGTCCATGTAAATTTCTTTCCTCTCATGCAATCAATTATTGGTGCCACAATACTATTTTTTATTAAACTTCTATAAAATATTTCTAAACCATGGAAACTTCTTATCTTTGTAATAATTTTTTCAATAGGCCACTCAAAAATTGCCTTTATCTTTTTTCATGTATTTTTACACCATCTACTAAAACTATAAATCCCAAAAATAACAAACTATTCTACATAAACTTGTACTTCTTTAGATTTGCATACAGCTTATCATGTCTTAACAAATCTATTACCATTTTCAAATGTTGTAAGTGTTATTATTACATATTATTTAATATCAAAATATCATCAAAACAAATAACCCCAAAATTACCAATATATTCTCAAAGCATTGTATTCATCACCCTCATAAATGTGCTAGGTACATTAGATAATCTAAATGGCATTAACATCCACTCATATAATCCATCCCTAGTATTTAATGAATTTTTCCACTCATCTCCTTCATAAATTTGAATTAGATAATAACCATTCCTTAGATTAATCTTGGTAAAATATTTTTCTCCTAGAAGCACATCTATCATATCATCTAAATGAGGTATAGAAAACCTATATTTTATTGTAATTTTATTAATTGTTTTACTATCTATACACATTCTCCATATTCAATATTTATATAGAGTTAGCAAAGATAGTGTTGCACATGGACTCATACTCTCCCTTATCACTTTATTCCTTATAAATTTAGTAATTTGTTCATTTAATTCTACATGTTTTATTAGACTCATCTTATAAGCTACTTGATTGGGTTGAGCTGATCCTAGAATCAAATCAATGTGATGTTGTATATCTCTCTTTAGTGTAAACCATCTAGTAAATCATTAGGCATAACATATACATATTATATCAACACTCTATATATTTTTATTGGTATTTCCACCATTTCTATTTCTTCATTATTTTCTACTAATGCATAATATCAACTTGCTACCTTCATATCATGGATAATTTTTTTAGTACAAAGCATGCTTTCTATCTTGTTTTCATCTTTAAGAGATAACAAAACCACTTTTGTACCACTTTTCCATAAAAATTATATATTCTTTGATCCATCATGAACTACTTTCTTGTCAAATTTCTATGGTCTCTCAAATAACACATGACATGCATCCATCAAAATAACATCACACCATATTTCATCATTATAACTCTTTCTTACAGAAAACTTGATTAGGCACCTTTTATCTATCATAACTTTATTCCATTTCTTAAACAATGAAATATGATAAGGATTAGGATGATTTTCAAATTATATATTTAGTTTCTCAATCATTTCGTTAAAAACCATATTTTCACAACTACAACCATCTATAATTACTTTCCATAATTTTCTACTTGAAGTACATCTTGTTCAAAAAATATTTGATCACAACCATGCATCACCAACTTATTTATTTTACACTTGTTCCTTCCTTGGATTGATCATGTTTCTTCTCATCATTAGATTTTCTCCAACATTTACTAGTGCAACTTCAATTTTTTACTCTTCTATTTTAGCCTCAAATAGATTTACTCTTGGGAGATCTTCTTACCTCATTTCTTGATCTTGATAGTTTAGACACTAAAATGTTTTGTGCCCTTATTCTCTAAATATATAATAGACATAAGATCTATGTTGATTTAAAAACCATCCTCTAGCATCACCATAACCTCATCCTCTTTGAAATCATGTTTCTCTTTATTGGTATTGAAACCCTTGCCTATTATCATCTTGCCTTTATACACCACATGATGATTCAAATTTATTGGCATTAAAGCCATCTTTGATGGAATTATACCTACCACATCCCCTTATTAGATGGGATCTACCTCTTCCTGGACTAGTATATGGCCTTATGAAACTTTGTCTATTTTGGTTTTCTTCTACCTTCAAAGATAATTGATAAGCGTCCTCCATGTTAAGTATTATATGCATAGTTAATTCATCTTTAATAAATTTTTTAAAACCATTTATATACCTTGCATCTATCTTCTCTTTTATTTTATCATGTTCCACTTGTATGGGAAGATTATAAAATTTATCTATATACTCTTATATATTGTGATCTTTTTCCCTTAAAATTTGAAATCTTCTGTATAGGGTTTGTGCATAATCCATAAGAAAAAAATTATCCCTTAGCTTCTTATTCATCTTTTTCAATGAATTAATCTTCTCTTTACCTTTTCTATATCTCTTTTTCTGTAAATAATCCCACCAAATTATTACATGACCTTTCAATTTCGTGCATGTAAACTTTACCTTCTTGTCTTCTCTCATAGTCTTCCACTCAAAGAACTTCTCCATGCTATTCATGCAACCTGTCAAATACTCTAGTTTTAAACTATCTCCATAATCTATATCATCAACCTTGATTCCTTTATTTATTATATCAATGGTGGTTGCTCTTGTTGTTCTTCTTCTTGTTGAATTTATTCATTATGATCTGTGTCTTTCTCATCACCACCTTGTCTTCTTTACTAATTAGTGATAACCTCTATTAATTATTAAACTTGTCTCTATAGATATTGTATAGTCTGGTTCATATGTGCCATACCTCCTCATCCACTCTCCATTTTTTACTTGTCTAAGATTCAAACTTGTTCTGATACTAGATAATGAAATTGAAAACTAATAAGAACAAAAAAACTACCAATAGGCCAAGATCTTAAAATAATACTCATAATTGATTCATATTGATTGTTTGAAATAGTTAAAAACATACATCATTCTTAAAGAAGCATCAAATTAAAATTTAGAGTTGACATGCAAAAATTGTAAAAAACTAACATCTAAAATAAAAATTCTATTTTTAGTAGCTGTTATTTTTAGTAAGTCATGAATAAAAGTGCATGAAGCTCTAAAAATATCCCAAAATATTTTAAACACTAAAATTAGACTATGGGACAAAATTCAACTAAAGATCACATCCGATCCTAAAAATATATAATTTATAAAAATAGAAAAACCTCAAAAAAATTATTAAACTAAATTTTTGAACCTTATTTTTTCTGCATCATGATGCATGTGTGAGAAAAAATATATTTCAAATAAGGTTTAATTTCAAAGGTAAGATATGTAAAGTAATTATAAATGGTGGTGGTCATGAAATTATGGTTTCAAAATATATTATTAAGAAACTAGGTTTACAATGTGAAACATCCTAATCCTTATTAGATTTCATGGTTTAAAAAATAGAATGAAGTTATGGTAGATAAAATGTGCTTAATCAAGTTTTTTATAGATAAAAATTATAAATATGAAACATGGTGTGATGTTATACCAATGGATGCATTCCAATTATAATTGACAAGCCCATGATAATTTGATAAAAAATAGTTCATGATGGAGCAAAAAATACATATAGTTTCTAGAAAGGTGGTATGAAGGTAGTTTTCTTACCTCTTAAAGCAGAAGGGCATGCTAAAATCATGTTGATTGTAAAAGAATTTATCAAATATATGCATATGATAGGTTGCTATTATGTGTTAATAATAGAGAAAGAAGACACAAAATTGGTGTCAGTACTATTGAAATAAACTATCATGTTGAAAGAATATGCAAATGTTATACTTAATAAGTTATTAGATGGTTTACTATGAAAGATAAATATTCAAAATTATATTTATTTGATTCCAAGATCAACTCTACCTAATCAAGTATATGATAATATGAGATCAACATAATATGGATAATTGAATAAGTAGGTTACTAAATTAGTAAGGAAGAGTGTAGTAAGGGAGAGCATGATTCCTTGTGCAACACTAACTTTATTAAATCTAAATAAAAATGAAGGGTGGATAATGACCCAAAAACTATCAAGACAATAAAACTACCAATAGGTCAAGATCTAAAATAATAAATCATAATTGATTCATATTGAATGACTTGAAATAATTACAAATCGAAACTATGCTTAAATAAGCTTAAACTGAGAAATTAGAGTTTACATACAAAAAATAAAAATCTCTAAAAATCTAAAATAAATGTCTATTTTTAGTAGCTACTATTTATAGTAAGTTTCACATGCAAGTGCATGTGGATCTAAATTTTTTTATAAATATCCTAAAAATTATAATTAGATTATGGGATGAAATTCAACTAAAATTGACATTTGATTCTAAAAATACATAATTTCTAAAAATAGAAAATTCACAAAAAAATCATTAAATGTTAGTTTTGGACCCTCAGATGTTCATGTTTGGCCTCTAAAAATTATCAAAACCAAATTTAAATACATAGATATACTTAGGGAATCACCAAAATTTTTGAGATAGTTGTTTTAGTATGTGGAAGATCTAAAACAATGCTATGTATCAAAATTTATGGCCTTTAAAAGATTGGCCTATTTTCCTTGCATCATTCTCCTTTAGTTGAAAATAACTCAGTGTTTGTGAGTTGGCTTGATTATACTACTACCATTTTTTCTTGTGAATATTTTTCAGTGCCTATTCTTTAATCCAAGTGTTGTCTTTTTATTATAATCCTTTCCACTACACCAAATACCTATTATAATTCCCTTACTTTGTGCTCAATGTCTTCATATCCAAAACTTGCACTATTTTTTTCTTCTTATTTGGAACCTACTACTCCCATTTTAATTCTAAATATTCATCATCTTCGCCATCTTCTTCATGAAATTCATATAAATAGTAAATATTAAATACTAGAGAAATATCAAAATTTTGTGGTAAACTCACCTCATATGCATTGTCATTGAATTTTATTCACAATTCTATTTGGTCTAATTTTTTTGTACTTCAAATTATTGTATGTGATTTTTGAAAATATTTATTTAATCAAGTGAATAATTACCAACTTTCCTTCTTTAAATACCTTTGATCTTCTTCTAACATTTGCTGCTACTTTATATTTCTCATTACTTTCTTCTAACTTTCTTCTTAATCTTTCTTGTAAATATTACATATGCTTTGGAAATGCTTCTACATCAATAATAATTTAATATATAATTGAAAATTACACCAAATATAAAATATCCATAAGATTTATCCCATAAAAAAATTGAAAAGGTGGCTTTTTGTTGATCTATTCGCTGAACTATTATATGCAAACTCAGCTTGTGGTAAATCCAAGTCACATTATTTTGGCTTCTCTCCCACTATGTATCTCGATAAATTTTCCAAACTCCTATTCACAAATTTTGTCTATCCATCTATCTGTGGGTGATATGTACTACTAAAATATATATTAGCACCCATCTTCTTCCACAAAGTCCTAAAAAAATGACTTAAAATTTTTGTGTCCTTATTTGAATTAATATTTTTCAAAACACCATGCAATCTCACAATATCCATAAAAAATAATTTTGCAACCCTAGTGGCATCACTGATTTTCTTACATGTAATAAAATGAACAATCTTATAAAATATGTCTACAATTAAAAAAAATTAAATCATTACCTTTTTGTGTGTTTGGTAATACCAACACAAAATCTATACTCAAATCTATCCATGGTCCTCTTAGAACTAGTAATGACATGTAAATTCCACTATTTTATACATGTCCTTTAGCCACTTGACATATTATAAACCTTAAAACATATCTTTTCATATTTCTCTTTATCTTTGGCCAAAAATACTTTACCTCCACCAAAGCAATTTTCGTTGTATTACCGAAATGTTCAGCCAAACCACCACTATGTAATTCTCTTATTATATTGTCTCTTAGAGACCCAACTAAAATGTATAATTCTTTATCTTTGAAGAGATAACCTTCTTATATAATATACTCATCATGAATAGTATATGTCCCACTAGTTAATAGATTCCTACACTGCTCAACTATCTTTCCAAAATATGGATCAATATCATATAATTCTTTAATAACTTTAAATCCAATTTCTTCACTCACCATAGTAGTTAATAATGCTACTCTTATGCTCAATACATCAACTAACTAATTTTGTTTTCTTGATTTATGTTTAAACACAAAAGTCTATGCTTGTAATAAAGAAACCCACTTTGCATGCCTACTTTTCAACTTATTTTGTGTATTCACATACTTCAAAGCCTCATGATCTATAAATAGCATAAAATACTTAGGCACAAGATAATTCCTCCAATGTCTTAATGCTTGTAAAATTATATAAACTTCAACATCATACTTAGAATAGTTTTTTCTTACCTCATTCAATTTATTACTCAAATATACTATTGAATTTCCTTCTTGACTCAACACAACACCTATTCTCACATATGAAGCATCAAAATCAACCTAAAAAACTTTTTTAAAATTTGGGAAAGCTAAAATTGGTCTTTATATAATCTTCTTCTTCAAAAATTCAAACCTTTATGTGGCTGCTCTAGTCCATGAAAATTCTTTCCCTCTCATGCAATCTATTATTGGTGCTACAATACTATAAAGTTTTTTAACAAATTTTGTGTAAAATTTTTCTAAACTATGAAAAATTATTACCTCTATAATGCTTTTTGGAATAGGCCACTCAACAATTTCTTTTATCTTTTCTTCATCCATTTTCACACCATCTATTGAAACTACAAATCTCAAAAATACTAAACTGTTCTGCATAAACTTGCACTTCTTCAAATTTGTATACAACTTCACCTTTCTTAGCAAATACATTACCATTCTTAAATGTTGTAAGTGTTCTTATTTGGTCTTATTGAATATCAAAATATCATCAAAATAATAAACCACAAAATTATCAATATATTTTCATAGCACTATTTTCATCACCCTCATAAATGTGCTAAGCACATTAGATAGTTCAAATGGCATCACCATCCACTCATATAATCCATCCCTTATCTTGAATGTAGTTTTCCACTCATATCCTTTATGAATTCAAATATGATAATAACCACTCATTAGATCAATCTTGGAAAAATATTTTCATCCTATAAGAACATCCATCATATCATCTAAATAAGTTATAAAAAACCTATACTTTATTATAATTTTATTAATTGCTCTACTATTCACACACATTATCCATCCTCCATCTTTACTTGGAGTTAAAAAATCTGATGTTACACAAGGACTCATACTCTATATTATCACTTTCATCTTTATAAATTTAGTAATGTATTTATTTAATTTTGCATGTTTTATTGGACTCATCCTATAAGCTACTTGATTGGGTCGACCTGATCCTAGAATCAAATCAATGTGATGCTATATATATCTCTTCAGTGGTAATCCATTTGGTAACTTATCAAGCATAACATATACATATTACTTCAACACTCTTGTTTCTTTTGTTGGTATTTCCACCATTTCTATTTATTTATTCTTTGCTACTAATTCATAATAGCATCCTGCTACCTTTATATCTTGGATAAATTCTTTAGCACAAAGCATGATTTTTATCTTCTCTTCCTCCTATAGAGGTAACAAAACTAAATTTATACCACCTTTTAAAAAAGTGTACATATTTTTTACCCCATCATAAATTACTTTCCTATCAAATTGCCATGGTCTTCTCAATAACACATGACATGCATCTATCAAATTAACATCACACTATATTTCAGCATTATAACTCTTTCTTATAGAAAACTTGATTAAGCACCTTTTATCTAATGTATCTTCATTTATTTTATTAAACCATTAAATCCAATAAGGATTAGGATGCTTTTCACTTTGTAGATTTAATTTTTTTATAATTTTTTTAGAAATTATATTTTCACAACTACCACCATCTATAATCACTTTTCATACCTTTCCACTAGAAGTACATCTTGTTCAAAAAATATTTTATAATATATATGCATTACCACATTTTCCATTATTCACTTTATCCTTCCTTTAAGTGATCATGGTTCTTCTCATCATGAGATTCTCTCCAACATTTACTAGTGCAACATCAGTAATCTGCTCTTCTCTTTTAGCCTCAACTAGATTTACTCTTGGGTGATCTTATTTCCTCCTTTATTAATCTTGATAGTGTGGTAACTCAAATGATCTATGACATTCTTCTCCACATATATAATATATATAAGATCTATGTTGATTCTGAGACCATCCTCTAACATTACCATAACCTAATCCTCTTTGAAATACTCTTTCTCTTTGTTGGTATTGAAACCCTTACCTATTATCATCTTCCTTTATACACCACATGATGATTTACCTCTATTTTCATTAAATATACCTCATCCCATTGTTAGAGGGGATCTTCCTCTTTTTATATTGGGAGATGTCCTTCTAAAATTCTATCTATTTTATTTTTCTTCTACCTTCAAAGCTAATTGATAAGTCTCCTCCATGTTAAGTATTTTATGCATGCTTAATTCATCTTGAATATAAAATTTTAAACCATTTACATATCTTGAAGCCATCTACGCTTTTGATTTATCATTCTCTGTTCATATGGAAATTTTATAAAATTCATCTATATACTCTTTTATATTGTGATCTTTTTGACTCAGATTCTAAAATCTTTTATATAGTGTTTTTGCATAATCCACAGGAAGAAATTTGTCCTTTAAATTATTTTACATATTTTTCAATGAATTAATCTTCTCTTTACCTTTTCTCTGTCTCTTTTTCTATAGGGGATCCCACCAGATCATTACATGACCTTTCAGTTTCATGCATGCAAACTTTACATTCTTATCTTTTCTCATAGTCTTCCACTCAATGAACTTCTCCATCTTATTCATCCAATCTCAACTCCTCTAGTTTTAAACTACCTCCATAATCTAACATCCACCTTGATTCCTTCAATCCTTCCTTCTAAATCCTGAACCATCCTCTCTTCCATTGATAGTGGCTACTCTTGTTGTTCTTCTTGTTAAAATTTTCATCATGATCTGTGTCTTCCTCATCACCACCTTGTCTTCTCTATTTATTTGTGATAACCTAGATTTATTGTTGAACTTGTCTCAACATCTCTTGTGTAGTCTGGTTCATCTACATAATACCACCTCATCCTCTCATCATGTCTTTCTCCTCCAAGATTTTAACTTACTTAGATACTAGATAATGAACCTAAAAACTATCAAGACAATAAAATTACCAATAGGATAAGATTTGAAATAATAAATTAAAATTAATTCATATTAACTGACTAAAAATAATTAAAAACTCAAACTATGCTTAAATAAGACTAAACTCCAAAATTAGATTTAACATGCAAAAATTCAAAAAAAAAAGAATCTAAAAAAATGTTTATTTTTAGTAGCCTCTATTTATAGTAACTTTTTCATGCAAGTGCGTGTGGATATTAAAAATTCCTTAAATATATTAAACACTATAGTTATACTATGAGATAAAATTCATCTGAAGTTGACATCTAGTTCTAAAAATATATAATTTTTAAAAATAGAAAATTCCTAAAAAATCATTACATGTTAATTTCAGACCCTCAGATGATCATTTATGGCCTTAAAAAATATTTAAATCAAATTTAAGTGTATATATATACTTAGATAAGCATCAAAATTTTTGAGATAGTAATTTAGGTGGATAGAAAATCTCAAACAGAGATACAAGTCAAAAGTTATGGCCTCCAAAACTTTGGCCTATTTTCCATACATCAATAGAGGATGTGTGGGGATAGTAGAGCAATAAGTAAAATTACAATCAATAATAAATTTCCTATACCTTATTTATATGATATGATGGATGTCCTTATAGGTGAAAATTATTTTTACCAAGATTAATCTAAGGAGTTGATACTATCAGATTCAGATTCATGAAGGAGATGAGTGAAAATTAGCATTCAAGATTAGAAATGGTTTATATGAGTGAATGGTGATGTCATTTGTATTATCTAATGCACTCAAAAAAAATATGAATGTGATGAACATAGTGATAATAAAATATAATGCTAAGTTTATGGTGGTTTATTTTGATGATGTTTTAATATTCAGTAAGACATTATAAAGAAGAACACTTACAACATTTGAGAATGGTATTATAATTGTTAATAAAAGATAAACTATAAGAAAATTTGAAGAAATACATGTTTATACAAAATAGTTTGGTATTTTGAGGATTTTTAGTTTCAACAAATGTTGTAAGAATGGATGAACAGAAAGTAAAGGCAATTGTTGAGTGACCTATCCCAAAGATCATCATAGAGAAGAATTTTCCATTGTTTAAAAAAAAATTATATAAAGTTTATTAAGAATTTTAGTACTCTTGTTGCACCAATAAAAATTTCTATGTGAGGAATTTTTTTTACATTAATAAGGGTAGCAACAAAAATCTTCAACTTATTGAAGAAAAAAATTATAGAAAAACAAATTTTAACAATACCAGATTCTAGCAAAGTCTCTGAAGTTGATTGTGATGCTTCATTTGTGAGAATTAGTGCAAGGTTGAGTCCATAAAGAAAGCCAATAACATATTTCAACGATAAATTAAATGAGTTAATAACATTAAAACATTATGATGTTTAATTTTATGCCATTATAGAAAAAATTAAAACATTAGAGGCATTACCTCATGCTTAAGGAGTTTATCCTATTTACTGATCATGAGGCTTTGAAGTATATGAACACTCAAATGAAACTAAATAGTATGCATGAAAAGTGGGTGTCATTCTTTTAGGGTTATAATTTTGTGTTGAAACACATATTATGAAAATAGAATTAGGTAGCTATTGATTTGAACAGATGACTGGGAATGATAACTACTATGGCGAGTGAAGTAGTTGGATTTGAATTTATTAAAGAAGAATATGATATTGATCCAAATTTTGGCAAGATATATGAGCAATTAAGAATCTGTTTATAGGTGATATAATTAATGTTAATGAAGAGTATATTATACAATATGGTTATTTATTTCATATAAAATAATTATGTATTCTAATTGGTTCTCTGAGAAATAATATAATAAGAGAATTACACAATGGTGGTTTGGATAGACATTTTGGTAAGATAAAGAAAATAGCTTTTGTGGAGGAGAAGTATTTTTGGCCAAAGATGAAGAAAGACATGAAAATATATATTTCAAGGTATAGGATATGTCAAGTGGTAAAATGACATGCACAAAATATAGGGTTATACATGCCATTACCGATTCCAAGAAGACCATGGACATATTTGAGTATGGATTTCATGTTGGGATTACCAAACACATATAGAGCTATTGATTAATTTTTTGTTGTTGTATAGAGGTTTTATAAGATGATTCATTTTATTGTATGTTAAAAAACTAATGATGCCACTAGAGTTACAAAACTATTTTTTAAAGAGCATGGTGTTCCAAAATCCATTACATTAGATAGGGACAAAAAATTATAAGTCATTTTTAGAGGACTTTATAGAGGAAGATGGGTACTAAGATAAAATTTAGTATTGCATACTCTCCCCAGGCAGATGGATAGATAAAAGTTGTAAACATAATATTATGAATATTTTTGAGATCCATAGTTAGAGAGAAGCCCAAGCAATGGGACTTGGCTTTACCACAACCTGAGTTTGCATATAATAGTTCACTGAATAGATCAATAGGTAAATCAACATTTTATATTATTTATAAGAGAAATAATATGGTTATTTATGATTTGGTATAGTTAATATTGGTAATTTTTGACCCCAAAGTCAAAAAAGGTCAAGTCCTATAGTTTGAAAGTTAACTTATTTTGTCTCCTAACTTTGTTGATATCCATCCCATGTCTTGTGATGTCTTATACCTAATTAATGAAGTTTCATGATGATGTTGTTATTATTTATTATTATTATTATTATTATTATTATTATTATTATTATTATTATTATTATTATTAAATGAAGGCATTGATTAGAATATTTTAAGGTTTTATAGTGTGTGCTAGAGTGGTCTACAGATTAATTATGGGAATCCATGTTTTAGGTCATGAAATGGGGCATTAGTCCTTCAAGAAAGTATGCCTAAGTGAGAAGAAGAGATTCAAAGGTCTCTATAGGAATAAATAGCATATGTAATTTTTTTTAAATGTTAAGGTAAATTATCATATGTTAAGGTATTTGTAAAAATTAAGGTTTCTTGTTCTCACTATATTTTTTCTTATCTTAGCTACTTCTTGTAGAGGTCATTTTTGGTAGGGTGTAAGGGATGTCCAAGTCACCATTTTGATTCTTGACATGAGTTCTAGATTTATGTCCGAGGTCATCTTGTGTGGTCTAGTTTTCAAGCATGGTTAAATGGTAAACAAGTCTCTAATGTCATTAGATATATTGAAATCATGTCATATAGGTCAATATTGTATTTTATAAGTCTTTAAGGAAAAGTGCATATGGTCAAGTCTAACATATGTCTATGCTTGTCAATTCAAAGTAAAATATTACACATATGAGATATACATGAAAGAATAATTTTAAATATTATGAAAGAGATATTTAATATGTATAATTTTAGGAGTTGGTCATAGTCATGAATTCTTACATTTTAGCCTACAAAAGAGGATGAATCACTTGAAAGAAGGAAGTTTTGGTCACTTATACAAATAAAAAGGATCCATATTGAGGTTTAAAATAATGAATAGGTGTATAATAACCTATATTAAATTAATTTAATGAATAAAAATATTTCACATATCCAACAAATCTAAAATTAGCATCAGAATCTCCATCGAGCCCTCGAAAGACCCATAATGGGCATCTCAGATGTTCATTCCATACAAAGGAGAGAGAGTGGTAACCTAAGATCTTGGTAAGAGGATGGGTTCATAATTATCTTAAAATAAATGTCCATATTTATCATATTAGTGGCCCCTCATTTATTTACAATCACTAAGAGCATGAGGTTGTCTTAAACCCTAGCAAAACCCCCAAGGCTCAATTATGGGCATTTTGTATTCAAATGCAATTTAAATGTGTCAAGATAAATATTATAGAGGATTATAAAAAATATAAACATCATTATCACACATTTATCCACCAATTTTCTCACATGTGATTAGTTGAGGGATAGAGAAAACCTCTATTAAATGGTATTGAAAGTTGTAAGCAGGGTCAATGAAGGGTTTTAAAGTGCTTACAAGAAAAGTAAGGGTGGATAACACCTTGGGATGTATTTGATAATTTATTGGAACTAAATATATGTATATTAAATTAAGGTGATGATGACATGTTATACTAAGATTCCTAAACATGCCTGGATGATCTAAATGAATAAGAATGTAGACCTATAGTCTGTAGAGATGTAGTTCAACATTTGTACTTATTCTTGTGTGAGAGTCATTAGAAAAAAATATATTTTGAATTTATATACATACTATCTTTCAATAAATTTTATTGAGTTTATTATAAATAATAATCAAATGCTTGAAATCCCCTCAAACTTCAAATGAGCCTACTCTCATATGATACACTATACTTACAGTTCTAGGATTATGGTTTCTTCATTGACCTAAGACTTGTAGAGATGAAAAAAGATAATATAAAATGAATAATATAATTATATAAGTGAAAATATTATTGCAATAAAAAAAAGTTTTTAAAACCTCAAATACCAAAGTCTCTAGTGTAACATAGTGGATAGTTAACAAACATAATGAGCACCTACAAGTCCTTTAGGCAAATTGAAGAAAGTTTGAAAAATTGATTTGGGTTTAGATTTTTAATGAACATGAAAGGTATGAAGACTATTTTTAACATTAAAAGACACTTCTCATAGTGTCTCAAGTGAACAATTTGGTGTAATAAAGACAAAATGTAAGAAAAAGCCTAAATGAAGCCTACATGCATGTAAACAAGAGGGTACACTACATGAACATGATTTAAAAACTAGGTGGAAATAATATTTAATATAGGTGTGGGAGATGGTTTTGGGTAAGTATTAATTAAATTTAAAACATTTTAAATGATTCTATTGACCAAATGACCTCAGAGAAGACACCTCACAGGCCAGTCATTGACATAGTGGTAGAGGGACCAGTTCTATGAGTTTAGATGAAGGATATAATAGGTTACAGAGAATAAATGGGATATGAATATAATAATATAATATGTTTTTTAGATAAAATAATTATTAAAAATAACCAAATAAGTTTCAAATTCTCAAAATATTCTAAAATCCTAAGATGACCACCTACAACCAGCTTGAACTCCTTGCTTAATGCATAGGTAGATAGAGATGGAGATGGAACCAAAATTTCAATATGTTTTATGATAATTAAAAGGTACCAAGTGGAAAATTAAATTTTCATAGAACTATTCAAGGTCTTCATTCCACCCACTACCACCACTGAAGGTAATAAAACTAAATAGACACCTACAACAGTGTTTTCATCCCTTGTCTACTGACTATGTATAATATGGAAAATGGATTCAAATGGATTTATAATTCCAACATAGATGATAAAATTTTTATAAGGAGTGATTTTAATGTAAACATATTTTAAAAAGTTAAAAAAAAATCTTCATTAGTGCCAAAGTTTAGGAAACATAGCAATTAGTTCTTTAGGCCTAATACCATTCTTATACCCTACCATTGGAAAGCTTAGCCTAAATAATGAGAAGGAATTGAACATGAATTGAAAATAAATTATTATATTTTAAAATGGAGTGGTGGATTTTATTGAATTACTATTTTGTAGAGGAATGATCCAAATTATCCATTTTGGCCTAAAACTCTCTCTAAGGTACATACAATGCCTACTAGCCACTTGAGTGCCTCAAAGATTTACCTAGAACTATACAAACAAGGTACATGGGGCATAAATATCTTATGTATAGTTGGGGACCCTTATGAAATCAAATATACTAGTATTATTTTGGAGTTTAAGGCCCTAATCTTTATGAACTATCATTAAGAACCCAAACATTTATAAACCCTCCAAAAACACTTCTAAAAGCTTGATGGGTAAAAAGGTGAAATATATTCCTAATAATGCATTTAATTAACCTTGAAAACATATTATCATAATTCCTCACTCCAATAAGATCCTCAACACAATATTTGATTGTACTTTTACTTATAGAGATGTATTTAATGTTGTTGTTTTTTAGGGTTTTGGGCTCAAAATCAAGTTTTTGGACACATGAGTTGATGAAGACCATAATAGAGGATGATGTGAAGAGCCCTATTTATTAAAAGACCTAATAAATCACTCTTTTACTTTTTAAATTACTCATACATGTCTAACTTCCATAGATAGTGAACAAATGTTTTTGAAAAGGTGATGTAATCACCTAAGAGGGATAAATTAGTAGGGTTAAATCACATGAAGGCCATAGGTAATTTTTTTAGATGGTTTTTATGCTATAAAATAGGTCCATAAACCTTTTTATATGTTCTCATGGATATCTTATTTCTATTCTAATGGCTAAGACTTAATGAACTAGTATGCATATAGGGCTAATTAAGGAGATCTACACCATTGGAAGGAGTGAAGAAAAGGTGTGAATGAGAGATATTAAAATATTTGAGAAGCCTATAATGGATTTTAAATTGATTTATGAGGCTAAGATGAGATGATACAAGCTACTAAATGGTAATTAATCTTTAAATAAGTGTTTGTAACTATCCAAACAAGAGCTCCTATGCCACTTGGTGAAGTTCCTCATCATGTTGAGCCAACACATACCAAGGATATAAATGAAACTGATCTTAGAATCTTCTATTTTTCCTTGTAACTAAATTTAATTAGTGGAAACTTGTCATTGGAGTTACCCCAACATCCTTCTCTCTCTCTAACTCTTTCTTTATATATACATCCTTGCTTGGCTTTGTAAGGGATCCTCCACCTAAGTATGGTGAATCCCTAATCCGTTATATGCCTTATATAAATAAATAATACTTATATAAAATCCTCATTTGAATGTACTTAATGTGTATGCATAAATAGTTATTCTTGTTAATTGATTGGCTTGGTCTTCCATAACATTTTGTCTTATTCTAACACCTATATGTAGTTTGAAATCTTCTTTTATAGGTCATGTGAGGTGTTCAAATGAAGTGTGAGTGTAAATAGTGAGTTTTCCTATTAATTAGTGTCATTATAGAAATTTCAATTAGTCCCCATAGCCTAATCACTTATTAAAACTTCCACATTGAAATGATGATGTGAGATATTTAGATTAGGAGTAGTGTATGACTAGGTTATTCTCATGGTCTACATTTTGCATATGCAACTGGTTGGTAGTGATCAATTGATTTTGATAGTGTAGATATTTTATTATAATGAATATTAGGATATATATTACATTATTTTTAGGTATTAGATAAAACTATTTTTGTTACATGATTTCTCTAGTATCCTCTTTTGTTGATAGTTAGTTATCTATTTTAGGTAAAATATTTTGTATAAATTTTGATCTACTCTTCATGAATAAATCATCGAAATACATTGATTTTTCTTACAAGTTTTGTATCAGAGCCTTCTATTAGATATTTTATATTAGTATGGTGAAAAGTAATGACGTGAAAGTAGTAGCGTGGAAACCTGCTTGATCCCATAACAATAATGCCTAGAGTGTGCAACAAATTTGTAGTAAAATAGATTGGGACATAGAGTGAATCCTATAGAGAAAGTGTGGTAGAGTTTTGATCATTTGATCGACATGGTCATCCTAGGCTAAATCGTAAAGGCCATGACAAATGGACTTTGAGTTGATATAGGCATGGGGACATATATTATAGACCTAAGCTTATAAGTAGAACCTAGTGTTGACATGTCCATAAGATATTTAGTTGTAGATCAAGCCATAGTGTTAGGATGCATTCACAGTCCTGAATGGAGAAGTTTGAACACTACCTAAGGAAGAATAGGTCACTGTAGTAGAAAAAAATTGAACAAAAGAGCCCATAGATATGAGATGTGAGAAAGACTACCATATATGTCCATTATGAAGGATAAGGATAAAAGCTACCAAGGAGACTTGTAAGCCATAGAAAATCATCGTTAAGTGCATGCCAAGATCAAATTTGAAATTTAACATGATGTCAGAATGAAGATCATCAATATTTCCTTGTACCCTACCATTATTCTTGCCTCTTTTTTAATTGAATCACCTTAGTTTAATTATCATTGTAAGTATCCATTTTAGATTAACTCTTGATCAGAATTCATCACCCTTAGCATAGTATATTACATATTTCACATAGATCTACTATTTGACCATGGTGGATCCCAACCACCAACTAATATAAACATTATGAAATAATCACTTGTTCTACTTCTATTCCACCAATAGATAACAAGAGTATCACAACCTGCAACAAATGCATTGGATTCTTAGGAATTCATAAATGAAAAGTATTTCCTAAACACTCTAGGCACCTATGGTACACATTTAGGCATCAACACATCCTATTAACATTGTCACCTAATCTCAGATCACCATTTCCTGTCTCCTAGATGGATCCAATCATAATTAGATGGATCAAATTATTAGAGAAGTATGCCTTTGCCAAACCCAACTATGTCTTCTCTAACAACTATTACCCCATATTTAAATGTCAACCTACACATTTCACATGTTAGTTTGAAAGAAAATTACCAAAAACATCTCCTTTATATACATACCAAAACTAAGTATATTCCTATCTAGTAAGCATCTGACACCTATCTATAAAATTACTTGTAGACTATGGAATAAATTTGTGCATACTTGATGAACTACCATAAAACATCCAAATCTATAAAATCCCTCAAACTAATAGCCACCAATCTGAATATGAATACTAATGCAAGGACAAAAGCATAGATTGTCAATTGTTAATAGCGACATAGGTTGCTCTACATATAAGTGTATTATTATTGAGAACACACATAGTTAGATGGGAGAAATACATGTAGATTGAACCCTCTTTGGAGTATTATAATTTAGAAAACATTCAACTACTCAATAAAAAGAAATTGGGGTTTGCTCAACATGTTTTATCTAAAAAACATTATAGGTGAAGAAGTGTTAAAATTAGAGCTAGGGTTTCAAAGTGAAAGATAATAATTTTAGATGTAAAGACATGATTAGGATTTTGAAATTACGCAATACATTTTTAACATTATGTGCAATGACCTATGATGGAACAACTCGATACTTCCCACATGGACAAATATGATAGAGATTATATGCATCTGATTACCATAGGCATCCAGGTATTACCAAATCCCTCCCAACAAATTCTTAAAGTCACTAATATGATATAATCCATAATGATTGTATGCTATCACAAACTGGAATAAAATAGAAATAAACTAAGTACTCTATCCTCTTGGTCAAGTTCTATAAATGAAAGTTCAATAAATTAGTATTCTTTACATTTAAAATTGAAATATGCATAATTTAAATATATCTTGTACACTCTGAATTAGTCTCAAGTTTTATATTAATTATATTGTAGTAATAGAAGACAAGTTAAAATATTCTAGTGAACCTAATCCCTCTCTCAAGCATAGTAAAGCCTAGGATTCCATCAAGGTTTCGTCCTTATTTCTTAGGGTTTCATATTTTTGTATTAGGGTTTCATATCTAATTTCTGATTTTCATTTGTCATAAAAGTGTTATGAAATAACCATTAGATTTATAATTACTCAATGCTAACTAATTATTTTTATACTCCAAATAGTCCCATTGTTTAGAGTTTGGGTAGGGTAGGGGAGATGTATCAATACTTATGTATCCTAACTTGGCCCTCTAATAAATGCATTTTATTAATATCAATTGTTACGTAGACAATTATCTATGGAGGTGAAGTCATATTTATTATTTGATTTGTTTAAGTGCATAGAAATTTATATTTTGAATTGATTTGAAATAGAAAACTTGAAATATACTGTAAAATAAATAAAACCAAAACTTTTATATTGAATATTTTATATTTATGAGGATAATGTGTCATCATATAATTTAAAAATTACATTATTATTTACTCAAAATTGTACAATCACATACAAATTGAACACCCACTTTTCAATTAAATATAAAAAACTATTATTTTTTTTCTATTTGAAATATTAGTATCACCCAACTATTAACTCCTCTCCCATATCCATCTAAGATACTTAAAGAGATACTGGACTAATAGGAAGAAAAGATTATTGGCATGTTGGTTGTTGATTTACAGACCATATTTTAAAGTGATGATATAAAATGCCAACATCTTCATGCGGTACTTAAATGAAGTTAAGATTTTTGTTTTACAAATCTGTGAAATGATTAAGTCATGTTTTTCTAAAACTGATGCGATACTAAATAATATAGATTTTTAAAATATGGTAGAGGCAAACAATGTATTTTCCTCATGTATCCAAAAGGAGGCAAGCAATGTATATCCATCGTGCATTATATTTTGACATCTTATGTTGCCATGGATTGAGATAAAGTGATGAACATTTTAATTTGTACATTGTTAAGATAATATAAAACCAAAAAGTATGGGAGTGGAATTAATAGCAGTAGTATATTTTAAAGAGGAAGAACAGATTTGAAATAGGATGATCCCACATTCACAACTATCATCATGTTTTAGGTCAAAATTAATTATTTTTTATTTTATATATATATATATATATATATATATATATATATATATATATATATATATATATATATATAAATTTTATGTTTTTTAAAAACTTTGTATTAATCTGTTAGTGCATGCCTTTCATAGATAAGAAACCTGTGGTGGAATAGTAAGTAAAACAAATTACTTATTGAATTTATATTAAGATTTATCACATTATTATTTAAATTATATTATGATATTTCAATTTTTGAGTGAGATTCTATTTGGTTCTATTGTAATTGAATTATAATATTATATAATCATTATATTAAAATATATTATATTATGATTAATATTTCATTATAATTTATCATTTTTTTTTGGTTAAGATTATATTACAACATATTATATTTTGACTTGGGTTACATTAAATTGTGTTATAATATTGTACAACTTCATTGCATTGGTTTATCAAAGATTTGTTAAGGAGATTTTTTCTTATCTCATAATCATTGTATTAGTTTTTGAAAGTTATATTAATGAATGCTTTGCATATTTTGTAATCAAGTTTGGAAATAATTTAATAGAGATTTAATAGGGATTTTTTTAAAAATCATATAATCATTTTACTATTTTGTCAAAATTTTCATATATATATAACAAACATTGCATTGCTTTATCAAAGTTTTGGTAAGACTCATTCTATACATCCTTTAATCATTGAAATGGTTTTTTAAAGATTTATTAGGAAGCATTTTTATTATATTGTATTCATTTCATTAATTTATCAAACCTATGATAATGTATGTTTTTCATATTTTGTAATAACTATAATAATTTACCAAAACTTTGCTAGGGCACATTTTGCATAACAATTTAATAATTGCATTATCTTGTCAAATACTTTATATAAAAAATTTCCAACTTAGATCAAAAGAATCCAATCACAAAAAGTGTCTAGGCATTACTGGACTTGGCCTAATAAGTTCTATGAGTCACTATCTTGATTTGAATGACCAAAAATCCATTTCAAAGCATTTTTACAACATTACGCTATCTCATACCAAATAAGAATAGAAATAAGTTATGTAATCTTCTTTGCCAATTTATATAAATAATAAGAGTAATATATCAATCTTACTCTACTTTTTACATTTTGGTATGTGTAATTTAGATATATCTTATACAATATAAATTAGTTTCAAGTTTTATTCAAATTAAATTGCATTAATCACAAAACATTAAAATATTTTTTTGAATCTGATCCCTTTCTCTTTAAGGGGTTTTCCATCTTCTACCTCCACCATAGCCTTTACCTCACTAAAATCCTCTTCTTCTATACTGATTCTGAATCCCTTTTATGGTATCTTTGTGTTTCTCCACCCCACAAGATGATTCTCTTCTTATGATATTAAATTCACCTCTTCCCTTGAATGAAGATAGTGCTCCTCTCATCAATCTAAGTGATTTCAACAAATCCTATCTATTTTTCTTCTCTTTTATCTTCAAATCTAGCTTCAATACTATCAATCACATGCATGTTTAATTCATCTTGAATATCATCCTTGAAATCATTAATGTACCCTATATCCATCATTTACTCTATTTTCATCATGTTTCATTCAAATGGATAACTTTCAAAGTTCATCTATATAGTCATGTACATTGTACTCATGTTTTCTTAGGTTCTAAACTCTTCTGTAAAGGGTTTATGCATAATCCACATAGGGGAATTTTCATCTCATCTTCTTCTCCATTTTACTTTAGTTCTTGTTCTTCTTATTACCCTTCTTTTTCCTTTCCATTTGTAAATGATCCCACCATATCATAACATGACCCTTCAATTTTGTGCATACGAATTTCACTTTCTTTTCCTCCACCATATTATTTCATTGAAAAATATTTTCCATAATATTCAACTAATTTATCAATTACTATGATTTTAGGCGGAGTTGCATGACATAATTTTGATGGTCATATGACCATATTTACATTTTTTAATCATAAAATTTAAACATTTTTTTAGGAAATTGTATCAAATGTAAAGTAAAATTTTAAACAAATTGTCAAAAACTATAAAGGATCGTGTGTGTGTGTGTGTGTGTGTGTGTGTGTGTGTGTGTGTGTGTGAGAGAGAGAGAGAGAGAGAGAGAGAGAGAGAGAGAGAGAGAGAGAGAGAGAGAGAGAGAGAGAGAGAGAGAGAGAGAGTGTGTGTGTGTGTGTGTGTGTGTGTGTGAGAGAGAGAGAGAGAGAGAGAGAGAGAGAGAGAGAGAGAGAGAGAGAGAGAGAGAGAGAGAAGTGTCAAAAATTCATGACAGCCAAGATTGACCACCAAATTTAAGCTTTGGATGGAAGCATAATTTATCAACCAAATAAATGACTCTATATTTAATGTTAAGTGCATTTTAACATATCTATGTTGACAATATTTAAACATGTTGTTGTCCTTCATTTATTTTTTTACAATGTTTAAAAGAGTGTTGACAATTTTGACAAGCATTTAAAACTTTGGGAAAAATTGATGACAAGTGTTTCTTAGTGACATTTAATATTAATCAAATTTAAAAATGGCAAGGTTAATAATTTAATTAATATTGATGATTGTAAAATATTATGAAATAGGTTTTTATTTATTTTTAAATGTATAATTTTATATTCATTTAATATAATCGAAAAACAATTTTATTGAAACTTATTTCAATATTTCAATATTATGAATTACAATAAAATTAATTTTTTAATAAAATATTTTATCAAAATAATTACTAAATTTTTTTTTAATAAAATATTTAAAATTAATTTAATTTATAAATTAATTTTATTTATAAATTAATTATATTTAATACTTTATCAGACCATCCACTAAAATATAAATTTAGTGTTCAGGCAAATATAATCAACAACAAAACGAGAACCAGAATGTCATGTTATATAGGCCAATGGAAAAATTAAAGAACGTACACAACAAATTCTTTTTGTTAACAACTAAAACAAAAATATATGCATGACCGTTTGGAAGAATTCTCGCTCGTGCTTTAAAAAAAGAAGCTACTTATGGTCCCCAACACCATGTCAAAGAAAGTTCCATGATTCTCTGTCATATGCAGGAAACAACACTGTTCCAAGCATTAGCTGGACACCTCATTATAATTCAGTCAGCACCCATGTCTTATCACTGTCGAATGTTTGTCTGCTTATATGTATGCTCTCTTCCAAGCATTTATGCCAGGAAAAAAACTGCAGGCTTTGGCTTTGACTGGGTTAAGTACTTGTCTAACATAAGGCACAGAAGGCAAGAGCGTGTTGATATAGGAGCATGTCACTACATGGATATACACAAGGTCCAGAATAGGCTTCGTGGAAGCAAAATAATTGTGAGGATCCAGCTAATGACATATGTACATCCAATGAATGAAAGGTATTACTGCAACTTTTGGATTTTTATTTTTTTTTGTTTCTTTACCAAAAATTTTATATTTTTGGAAAGAGTTATGAAATAAGTATTAGTTTAACTGTGAGGATCCAGTTAATGATATATGTACATTTAATGAATGAAAGTTATTACTGCAACCTTTGGATTTCTAATTTTCTTGTTTTTTTATCAAGAATTTTATATTTCAGGAAATAGTTATGAAATAAGCATTAGTTTTATGATCACTTATGGTTACTGGTTTTTTTTGGATTTCAAATAAATACTTTTTTTAGAGTTTGAATATGGTACAAAGATGTATTATAATTGTTTGTGAAGAGAAACTTATATTTTTTGTTTGGCATATTAATTGATTTAAGGACAATTATTTATGAAGGAAAAATTACATTTTTTGTTTGATATATTAATTGATATATGGACAATTGTTTGTAGAGGGAAAGCCATTTTTTTTATTTGGCACCAGACATGTTAATTGATATACGAACAATTATTTACAGAAGAAAAGTTATATTTTTTATTTGGTATATTAATTAATATACAGACAATTATTTGTAGAGGGATATACACGAGGTCATGAATAAGTCTCGCAGAAGTAAAATAATTGTGAAAATCTAGCTAATAATATATGTATATCTAATGAATGAAAGGTAAGGTGCATGCTTTGATATCTGCAACCTTTGGATTTTTACTCTTATTTCTTTACGGATAATTTTTAATTGCAAGAAAGTGTTATGAAATAACTATTAGATTTATGATCACTCAATTACTAATTCTTTTTTTACTTCAAATAAGTACATATTCTAGAGTTTGGATATGATAGGGTAGATACACCATTACTCCTACACTTTAATTTAGCTCTTTAATAAATATGTTGTACTGATATTATTTGTGGAAGGAAAGCTGTATTTTTTATTGGGCATATTTAAATAAAAGGTAAATTATATTTTAGATTAATTTAAAATTAAAAAGAAATGTAAATAAAATTTATATATTAAATATTTTCGAACAATCTGGTGTCTGTTTCTTAAGGAGACGGGTGCCACATACAAAGAACGCAGGGATTTGACCTCAAACACTAAGCTGCACCATCCAGGAATGCTGCACCGTAAAAAGTTTAATTATTAATTTATTCATTCTTTTTTAATATATTAATAAGATGTTTTTCATAATTATCATCTTAATCATCATTATCACTCTCTTTTCTTTGTTTTTTAAGTTAGTCCTAATAATATAAATGTCACCACACTTACATTTACACTTTTGTCTTTTGTTTAGAGCTTTACGTATTATACGCTAACGTATTTTTTTTCAGAGTTATTTTGGATTACATTTTAAAGATATAAATGTTTCATTTTTTTATTTAAATAAAATTAAGTTATATCAGAAAATTTTGATTTGTATTTTAGTTATATTATAATGTATTGATTATCTATATTTCATCATAATTTTGGATCATATGGCTACTTAAATTTTAAATCTTAATAATATAAATATGTTGGGTTTAAACTATTCATAATAGTAATTAAACACTTCTAAGAACATGAAAGTTGCCCAAAACTCTAATCAACATGGGACAACATTATACAATATTGTATATTAAACTTAAAACTGTGTTTTTATATATAAAGTTATAACATTTATTGACTTTAAAAATATATTTATATATATTCAAATCTTTTATATAAACTTCTAACATATATTGACTTTAGAAATATATATATATATATATATATATATATATATATATATATATATATATATATATATAAACTTTTAAATAGGTTAAAGTTAGAACAATTTTATAGATTTTAAAATATAAGCATGAAAGTTTATAACTATAAAGTTTATTATTATTATTATTATTATTATTATTTTTCTCATATATTTGTTTACTTTTAAATGAAAGATTAAAAAATATTTTAGATTTAAAATACAATCATGAAAATTTGTATTTTTATATAAGAGTTTATTATTATGTAACATGATAAATAATTTAAATTATAATTAAAAATCATGATAAGTATAATTTTATATATATATATATATATATATATATATATATATATATATAATTAAATAATAAGAAAGAGTTATGGTATTTAAGTTTAGAACTATGATAAAAGTAAAGTAAATATAATAATAATATAAATGATAAGAAGTATGTGTTATAATATAAATTCAAAGTGAAATATAAAACATTCATAATTTTACCATACACAAAACAAAAGGGGTAAGGTTATAGATACTAACATCAATTTGATTTGTTAGCTGTTTTTTATCTTTGAGTATTTTGTGAAAGTTGGTTGTAAATAGAGTCAAGATGGATAGAAGAAGTCTTAAATTAATGATGGTTAGGGACTACAAAGATTTACTCTAACTTGTCAATAAAGTCATATTATTGAATCTTTAAATACTTTATTAGAATTTGTTTGATAACTAGTTGTTGATTTGAACAATCAAATTCAATTTAAATGAAATTATAAATTGACCCAAGCAAATCATATTTTTTACCCTACATCTTTGAGAATCCAAAGCAAAATAGTGCTATATTTTTTACCCAAGTAAATTAGATATAAATTATTAGAAGGGTTTAACTTGGAGGTTCTCACTTTATTTATAACCCATCAAATCTGTGAACATTTTAGATTCGTGAATATTTTGAAAATCTAAAGAGTTGTATGGTTTAAATTTCATTGTCCTACAATTATATTTACTTTTTTAATTATAAAATATAATTATTTTATTTTTTTAATTAAATATAAAGTAAAATTTTATATAAATCATAAAAAACTGTATATATATATATACACACACATTTTTTAATATTATAAATAATATTAAGATTTGAAAAATAATGTTGAATAAATAATTGTCATAAAAAAATTTATGAACACCAAGATTAATTACCATATTCATGAAAGTATAATTTGTTAAAAAAAAAGCATCCATTTAAAATTCAGACAAGTGACATTATATTTAACCTTAAGTATGTGATAAATTTTTTCATGTTAACCATATCCAAACATACTATTAAGTAAAATTTTTCATCTAAAGAATAAACATTTAAAATTTAAGAAGAAATTGATCACGAATGGTTTTTATTGACATATTAAATATTAATTAATTTTTAAAAATGAAAGATTTATTATTTATTTAATTAATATTGTCTTTTTCATTAATAAAATGACATTGCCATTTTCATTAATAAAATGACATTGTCATTTTCATTAATAAATTTATATAGAATATGTTGAGAGATACCATTCTCAAAACTATTTTTCACAAATTTTAACTTATATTTGGATATTTCAAAAATGATATCTCTCAATATATTTTACATAAATTTATCTAAATTATGTAAATTAGTATACATCATATTTTACAAATATTATATTAATATTACAATATATATTATAATTTTTTATTTTATTATATATTATTAATATTTTGTATATAATATTAATCATTATTGATAAATATATAATATAGATAATATTAATATCTTATGATTTTTTTTTTGAATTTATATATATATATATATATATATATATATATATATATATATATATATATATATATATATATATATATATATATAATTTTTTAAAAATTACGAAAAAGTCCTTTCTGGTCAAGATCAAAACATGAGAAACATGCAGAGAGGATCGAATTGGAAGAAAAAATAAAAAAGGTACTAATATATTAGTAGCTTGTATATGAGCTACTAAAAATAGTAAGTCAAGTTTTATTTATTTTTTGAGTTTTAAATTTTGCATGTCAACTCTAAATTTGAGTGAGACTATTTATGCATAGTTTGTAATTATTTGAATCATTCAATATGAATCAATCCATGTTATTACATTATAAACTTTGTCTATTGGTAATTTTATTTTATTGATAGTAGTCAGGTTCATTATTTGATATCATATCAAATTAGAATCTTGGATGTGTAATATATGGTGAGAGGATGAGAAAGAATCACTTAGATGAATTAGACTATACAAGATTTGTAGAGGCAAGTAGAATAATTAACTAATATTTTGAAAATCAAAGATGAAGAAGAGCATAAGATGATGTTGAGGATGACACATATCATAAAGAAGAAATTTTGAAAGTGGAGGAGTAAAATGAACCACTACCTTTAATGGAAGAGAGCATGGTTAGATCTTTAAAAATAAGGAACAAATGAATTAAGGTTGATGTTCTATATTATGGAGAAAGTTAAAAAATATAGGAGTTGATAGATTCGATGAAAATCATAGATAAGATTTTTGAATGGAGAGATATGCGAGAAAATAAGAAGGTAAATTTTGCATTCATGAGATTTAAGGGGCATGCAATAATTTGGTGGGATCACCAGAAAAAATAAAGATAGATAAAAGGTAAAGAGAAGATCAACTCATGAAAAATGATGGAAAAGAAGTCGAATAATAAATTTATTCCCATGGATTATGCACAAACCTTATACAAAAGTTTCAAAATTTGAGATAGAAGGATCATAATATACAAAAGTATAAAAATGAGTTTTTAAAATCTTTCTATATGTGCCAATCATGATGAAATAGATGAGGAGATGACTACAAGGTATGTAAATGGTTTGAATTTTTTATTCAAGACAAATTAAGCATGCATATAACACTTAACATAGAGGAAGATTATGAGATAAATTTTAAATGAAAAAGGAAAACAAAATAGATAGAATTTTAGAAGAACATCTATTGGGATAGGAAGTGGACAATACCCTCCAACAAGGGGATAAAGTGTATTTAATACAAGTAGATGTGGGTTTAATACCACTATATTAGAACCATCATGTGGTCCAAAAAGATAATCAGATAATAGACAAGGGTTTTAAAACCAACCAAGATGTAGAGGATTTTAGAGAGGATGAAGCTATGGTGGTGGTAGAGGATGGTTTCCAAATCAATGCATGTTTTATGTTTGTTACAGATGTGGAGAAGGAGGCCATAGAGCGTTGGAGTGCCTACACTATTAAGATTAGAAAAGGAGACAAAAGGATCACCCAAGAGTGAATTTAGTTGAAGGAGATCAAAATATAGAATTTGCATCAATATATATTAGATAAAATATCATTATGAGAAGAATAATGATTGATCCAATGAAATAATATGTGTAGAATAAATAAGGTGGTGATGTAATAAAATATAAAACTAACAAGAACAATAAAATTGTCAATTAGCCAAGATCTTGAAACAATACTCCAAATTGATTTGTATTGATTTATTGAAATAATTACAAACCCACATAATTCTTAAATAAGCCTCAACTTAAAATTTAGAGTTGACATGCAAAAATTCTAAAAAAACTAACATCTAAAATTAAACTTCTAATTTTAGTAAGTCATGCATGCAAGCATGTGTGGCTCTAAAATTATCCTAAAATATTCTAAACACTAAAATTAGACTATGTGAAAAAATTCAATTGAAGTTCACATCCGGCCCTAAAAATATACAATTTCTAAAAATAAAAAAATATAAAAAAATTATAAAACTAAATTTTTGGATCCCATTTTTTCTACATCATTCTCCTTTGGTTGAAAACAACTTAGCTCTGTTAGGTTGTGGAGCTAAAAGCTTCACCCGAATGCAGACATGGAGGAGGATGTTGTTGTCATAGTCACCAGCGTCGGTCAGGCCAACTGACGTTGGCAGGGTGCAGACATGAAGAAATTGATGATGATCAGAATCAGCCAATGTTGGTCATCCCCAGGCAGACAGGGACTGACATCGGTCGCCTGTACGGTTTCAGAACTGCTAGTTCACAAATAGTTAGTTAACAAATTAGTTGTTTGCATGTTGAAAGGCTAATTTTAGTCTTGAGCTGTGGATCTAATTATTGTAATTGGATGTCTAATTATTGTTTACATGAGTTCTATATAAGAGACTCATGGGCTGTATTGTAAAGAGTGTGAGGGATCAAAGCAGGGATTTCCACTATTCTAGTTGAGAGAGCAAGGTTGGCTCCTTCAGAGTGAAGAGAGCAAGGGTAGCTCCTCCTAGTTCCAAAGGGGTGCCAAGAGTGTATGATCAGGTTGGTCTACAGGTGTGCAAGATCAAGGAGAAGATCCACTAGGGTACTGGTTAAAGAATCATAAAGACTTGGTGAGGCAAGGACAAGGGTTTTTCAAGGTGTAGAGTTGATCTACATGTTGGTAAGTAAGATCATTGATTTGTAGGTGTGTGTGTGTGCGAGGTCTAAGGTGATCTGCAGGGTAGCAAGATCAAAGGTGACAGCAACACAATAGGAGCAAGATCATGTGAGATCTACTTGGAGTGCGTGGAGTACTTAGACTTGGAGTGCATGGAGCACTTGTATACTGGTAGTATTATACTAACTGGTTGAAACAACTCTATTTATGAGTTGATTGTTTGCTTGTAATTGTGCAAGTGAGAGAGAACTCTTGAAGAGATTTACTATTTATGCCCTAGAGGTGTGTGAGCCCTAGAAGAGTGTAAGGAAGAAGACTGTGGCATCTTCTTTGTTGTATTTCCTTCTAGAAGAGTATAATTAATACAATTGGGTATTGTCTCTCAAATTCTGTGTTGTTTTTGAATTCTAGTTACTTGTTACTTCTGGTTAAATTCCACATGTTAAGTTGCTTGGTAATAAGTTGTGCTTCCTAGATCCTAACAGTGGAATCAGAGCATATTTGTTGTTCTATATTCCTAACAAGTGGTATCAGAGCTAGGGTGCTGGTTCATAGCTTGATACCACTGACAAGTGGTATCAGAGCTAAGGTTATAGGGAACATGTTTTGTGTTTGATTACAAGTCACTCTCAGGGGTTTTTGATTGAGTGGGAGTATAGCAATGGTAGAAAAAAGTAAGCTAAGGATGGAGGAACTAAAAATCACGAATGGCCAATTACGGAGTTATGGAAAGAAAGAGCAGGAAAAGAAAAAATGTTGGTTGGTTGAAGATCAACATGAAGGAACTGAAGAAGCAGATGTTGTAGGTGTTGTTGCACAGGATGCTCTGGGATGTTCCTTGGATAAAGCAGAATCTTGGTTTATATATTCTGCTGCCTCTTTCCATGTAGCCCCAAAGAGAGGGGTTGTTGTGCCTTGTCAAAGTATTGGCAAAGGGGAAGTGCAGCTGAAATTATAGGTGGCCAACACATGGGTGTTGAAGGAGGTCATGCAGGTCCCGGTCTTGAAGATGTGGCTAATTTCTTTAGGAAAGTTGGGTGATGAAAGATGCACAAGAACTCTCACAGTGGATGCACTTGAATTAGCTGGTGGTAAGAAAGTAGGTATCTTTTTTCTATCTACTTATATTACTGATTCTTCTTTTATTGCAAGGACGTGGCTTTGTAGGCTTGGTCACATGAGTAAGAAGGAGATGCATGTTCTTAAGAGGAAGTCTGATGTATTTGATAGACTTAAGAATTGGAAAACCTCAATGTTTTTGGAGGAGATGATGGATAGAGATTAGTGGAGTGGGCTAGATAACTCTGAGCAGGGTGGTTTGGATAGGGTTTTGATCCATAAAGAGCTCATGAATAAAAAGTCATCACTCACAGGAAAACACAAGTACTGGAATCAATCAAAGGTAACCGACGTCAAACAGACAGGCACCGACGTCGGTCATGTACAGATCAATAGATCAATGATGTCAGGCAGGTGGAGATCGACATCAATAGAATAATCAGTGTCGGTGACCTGGATAGTCAGATGGAACTAACATCAGTTAGATGTAGACTATGTAGTGACTGAGGTCAATCACTAGTATAGATTTTGGGCAGACAGCAAGCTGTCAAGGAGTCTCAAACACCCATGTGGAGGACTGAAAGGGTAAGTAAGCCTCAAATTCATTGTTCCTCTTCTTTATACTCATTGCTCACTACAGAGTAGGAAGGATATAGGAAATAGTGGGAGCATGGCATGAATGAAGAATTGGATTCCTAGGATGTAGAACCAAATAGGAGATTTGATAGGGTTGTCAGCCAGTATGAAAGCACTAAAAGATGAATGGATACCTTAGTTAAAGAATAGAGAGAATGGATAGTGAGATGGAAGGCCAGGTCATATGGTCTTGAGGAAGTTGTAAGACAGTGGTATAGGTTTGATAGGTGGATGACAAAGCATGGCTTTAGTCAATGTCATTGTAACCATTGTGTTCGTCTTACTAGGTGGATGATGGTCACGACATTATCTTGTTACTGTATGTGGATGGTATGATAGCTATAGGTTTAGACATATAGGGTTTTACTGAGCTAAAGGTAAGGTTAGTTTAGTGGTTTGCCATGAAGGATTTGGGAGTAGCAAAATTCTTTGGCATGAGTAATCCTAGAGACAGGGAGATTACAAGTTGATGTTGTCACAGGATGATTATGTGAAGGTAGTGCAGGATGCAGAGACAGGCAGCACACCTATGGATGGATAGTTCACAGAACAAGGTCCCTAATCACATGATGAGGTTGAGTAAATATGTACTCCCTAAGTTTGCCCAAGCAGTGGGCGCTGTCAGAAAGTTTGTAGTCAATCCAGGAAGGAAGCACTAGAAAGCAATTCAGTGGGTTCTCAGGTATCTGAGAGGGACCATCAGTAGGGATACATGCTATGCAGGGTCAAGCACTTCGAATGTGGTAGGTTACTTGGATGATAGGTGTTGCACCACAAGTTGTGTGGTGGTTAGTCTTTAGGATTGAGCTTAAAGAGGGATACAAGCAAGGAAATAGATTAGATGGTGTACAGGTACAAGTACAGGTGTAGCTATTTATCTCCAAGTGGGAGATTGTTAGGTTGTGGAGCTAAAAGCTTCATCTAATGCAGACATGGAGGAGGATGCTATTGTCACAGTCACCGGCGTCGATCAGGCCAACCAACGTCAGCAGGGTGCAGATAAAAAGAAATTGATGACGGTCAAAATCGATCGACGTCGGTCATCCCCAGGCAAACAGGGACCAACGTCGGTCACCTGTGTGGTTCCAAAACTACTAGTTCATAGATAGTTAGTTAACAAACTAGTTGTTTGCATGTTGAAAGGCTAATTTTATTCTTGAGTTGTAGATCTAATTATTGTAATTAGATGTCTAATTATTGTTTGCATAGGATCTATATAAGAGACTTATGGGCTATATTGTAAAGAGTGTGAGGGATCAAAGCAGGGATTTCCACTGTTCTAGTTGAGAGAGCAAGGTTGGCTCCTTCAGAGTGAAGAGAGAAAGGGTAGCTCCTCCTAGTTCCAAAGGGATGCTGAGAGTGTATGATCAGGTTGGTCTATAGGTGTGCAAGATTAGGGAGAAGATCCACTGCGGTACTGGTTGAAGAATCATAAGGACTTGGTGAGGCAAGGACAAGGGTTCTTCAGGGTGTAGAGTTGATCTACATGTTGGTAAGTAAGATCATTTATTTGTAGGTGTGTGTGTGTGTGTGTGTGTGTGTGAGGTCTAAGGTGATCTACAGGGTAGCAAGATCAAAGGTGACAGCAACACAATAGGAGCAAGATCAGGTGAGATCTACTTGGAGTGCGTGGAGTACTTAGACTTGGAGTGCGTGGAGAACTTGTGTACTGGCAGTATTATACTAATTGGTTGAAACAACTATGTTTATGAGTTGATTATTTGCTTTTAATTGTGTAAGTGAGAGAGAAATCTTGAAGAGATTTACTGTTTATGCCCTAGAGGTGTGTGAGCCCTAGAGGAGTGTAAGGAAGAAGACTGTGGCATCTTCTTTGTTGTATTTCCTTCTGGAAGAGTATAATTAATACAATTGGGTATTGTCTCTCAAATTCTATGTTGTTTTTGAATTCTAGTTGTTAATTCTGGTTAAATTCTGCATGTTAAGTTGCTTGGTAATCAGTTGTGCTTCCTAGATCATAATAGTGGAATCAGAGTATGTTTGTTGTTCTAGATTCCTAACAAGCTCATATGAGTTGGGATGCTTATACTACTACTATTTTTCTTTGTCAGTCTTCTTTATCTCCCATTCTATAATCCAAGTGTTGTTTTCTTGCTACAATCCTTCCCATTGCACCAAAAACCTATTATAATTCTCTTGCATTATACTCACAGTATTCATATCTAAAACTTGCACTATCTTATCCTTCTTTTTATTTAGAACCTACTTATAATAGTTTAATTTTTCATCTTCATCACTTTTATCATCTTCTTCATGGAATTCATATAAATCTAAAACATTAAATATTGGAAAAATATTAAAATTATGTGGTAAACTCACCTCGTAGGCATTATCATTGATTCTCTTCACAATTTTACATGGTTTAATTTTCTTGTACTTCAAATTATTGTATGTACCTTTTAAAAATATCTCTTTACTCAAGTAAACCATTACTGACTCTCCTTCTCAAATACCTTGGATCTTCTTCTAACATCCATGGCCCTCTTGGAATTGGTAATGGTATGTAAAGAGTAGTATTTTGTGCACCTCCTTTAGCTACCTAACTTATTATACACTTTGAAACACACCTTGTCACATCTCTCTTCATCTTTGGCCAAAAATACTTTTCCTCCACCAAAGATATTATTTTCGTCTTACCAAAATATCTAACCAAACCACCACTATGTAATTCTCTTATTATATTGTCTCATAGAGACCCAACTAGAATTCATAGTTGTTTCTCTTTGAAGAAATAACCTTATTGTATAAGATACTCATCATCAATAGCATCTATCTCACCTGTTAATAGATTCCTACATTGTTCAACTATCTTGCCAAAATATGGATCAATATCATATAATTCTTTGATATCTCCAAATCTAATTACTTCACTCACCATAGTAGTTAATAATTCTACCCTCTTGATCAATGCATCAACTATTTGATTTTGTTTTTATGATTTATGTTTCAACACAAAAGTATAACTTTGCAAGGAAAAAACCTAATTTGCATGCCTACTATTCAACTTCTTTTATTTATTCACATACTTCAAAGCCTTGTGATTTGTAAATAGGATAAACTCCTTAGGCACTAGGTAATGCTTCCAATGTCTTAATTCTTGTATTATTGCATAAAGTTTAACATCATAAGTAGAATAATTTAATTTCTCACTAAAATATGTTATGGGCTTTCCTTCTTGACTCAACACAACACTAATTTTCACAAATGAAGCATAATAATCAACCTCAAACACTTTGTTAAAATATAGTAATGCTAAAATTAGTCTTTTTGTAATCTTCAAAATTTCAAAACTTTCTATGACTGCTCTAGTCCATGTAAATTCCTTTCCTCTCATGTAATAAATTATTGGTGCCACAATACTATTTTTTAATAAACTTCTATAAAATGTTTCTAAACCATGGAAACTTCTTATCTTTGTAATCATTTTTTCAATAGGCCACTCAACAATTGCCTTTATCTTTTTTCATGTATTTTCACACCATCTACTGAAACTATAAATCCCAAAAATACCAAACTATTCTACATAAACTTGTACTTCTTTAGATTTGTATATAACTTCTCCTGTCTTAACAAATCTATTACCATTCTCAAATGTTGTAAGTGTTATTAGTAAGTATTATTTAATATAAAAATATCATCAAAACAAATAACCACAAAATTACCAATATATTCTCATAGCATTGTATTCATCACCCTCATATATGTGCTAGGTACATTAGATAATCTAAATGGCATTAAAATCCACTCATATAATCCATCCCTAGTCTTTAATGAAGTTTTCCACTCATCTCCTTCATAAATTTGAATTTGATAATAACCACTCCTTAGATTAATCTTGGTAAAATATTTTGCTCCTACAAGCACATCTATCATATCATCTAAATGAGGTATAAGAAACCTATATTTTATTGTAATTTTATTAATTGCTTTACTATCTATACACATTCTCCATCTTCAATCTTATTTAGAGTTAGCAAATCTAGTGTTGCGCATGGACTCATACTCTCCCTTATCACTTTACTCTTTATAAATTTAGTAATCTGTTTATTTTATTCTACATGTTTTATTAGACTCATCTTATAAGCTACTTGATTGGGTTGAGTTGAGTTTAGAATCAAATCAATGTGATGTTGTATATCTCTCTTCAGTGTAAACCATCTGGTAACTCATTAGGCATAACATGTACATATTATTTCAACACCCTTTATATTTATATTGGTATTTCCACTATTTCTATTTCTTCATTATTTGCTACTAATGCATAATATCAACCTGCTACCTTCATATCTTGGATAATTTTTTTAGTACAAAGCATGCTTTCTATCTTCTCTTCATCTTTAAGAGATAACAAAACTAATTTTGTACCACTTTTCCAAAAATTTTAAATGTTCTTTGATCCATCATGAACTACTTTCTTGTCAAATTTCTATGGTCTCCCAAATAACACATGACATGCATCCATCAGAATAACATCACACCATATTTCATCATTATAACTCTTTATTAAGCACCTTTTATCTATTATAACTTTATTCCATTTCTTAAACCATGAAATATGATAAGGATTAGGATGATTTTCACATTATATATTTAGTTTCTCAATCATTTCTTTAAAAAACATATTTTCACAACTACAACCATCTATAATTACTTTGCATAATTTTCTACCTGAAGTACATCTTGTTTAAAAAATATTTGATCACAACCATGTATCGCCACCTTATTTATTTTACACTTGTTCCTTCCTTGGATTGATCATGTTTCTTCTCATTATGATATTCTCTCCAACATTTACTAGTGTAACTTCAATATTTTACTCTTCTATTTTAGCTTCAACTAGATTTACTCTTGGGAGATCTTCTTACCTCCTTTATTGATCTTGATAGTTTAGACACTCAAATGTTTTGTGCCCTTATTCTCTAAATATATAAAAGATATAAGATCTATGTTGATTTAAAAACCATCCTCTAGCACCACCATAACCTCATCCTATTTGAAATCATGTTCCTCTTTATTGGTATTGAAACCCTTGCCTATTATCATCTTGCCTTTATACACCACATGATGATTCAAATTTATTGGCATTAAAGCTACCTCTGATGGTATTATACCTACCTCATCCCCTTATTAGATGGGATCTACCTCTTCTTGGACTAGTATATGGCCTTATGAAACTTTGTCTATTTTGATCTTCTTCTACCTTCAAAGCTAATTGATAAGCCTCTTCCATGTTAAGTATTATATGCATGCTTAATTCATATTTAATAAAAGATTTCAAACCATTTATATACTTTGAAGCCATTTTTTCTTATATTTTATCATGTTCCACTTGTATGGGAAGGTTGTAAAATTCATCTATATACTCCTTTATATTGTGATCTTTTTCCCTTAAATTTTGAAATCTTCTGTATAGGGTTTGTGCATAATCCATAAGAAGAAATTTATCCCTTAGCTTCTTATTCATCTTTTTCAATGAATTAATCTTCTCTTTAACTTTTATATATCTCTTTTTTTGTAAATAACCCCACCAAATCATTGCATGACCTTTCAATTTCATGCATGTAATCTTTACCTTCTTGTCTTCTCTCATAGTCTTCCACTTGAAGAACTCCATGCTATTCATCCAACATATCAACTACTCTAGTTTTAAACTACCTTTATAATATAGAACATCAACCTTTATTCCTTTATTTATTATATCAATGGTGGTTGCTCTTGTTGTCCTTCTTCTTGTTGAATTTATTCATTATGATCTGTGTCTTTCTCATCACCACCTTGTCTTCTTTATTGATTAGTGATAACCTCTACTAATTATTAAACTTGTCTCTCTAGATATTGTATAGTCTAGTTCATCTATGCCATAACTCCTCATCCACTCTCCATTTTTTACTCCTCTAAGATTTTAACTTGCTCTGATACTAGATAATGAAACTAAAAACTAATAAGAACAAGAAAACTACCAATAGGCCAAGATCTTAAAATAATACTCATGATTGATTCATATTAATTGTTTGAAATAATTAAAAACTTACATCATTCTTAAATAAGCATCAACTTAGAATTTAGATTTGACATGCAAAATTTCTAAAAAAACTAACATCTAAAATAAAACTTCTATTGTTAGTAGCTTCTATTTTTAGTAAGTCATGAATACAAGTGCGTGAAGCTCTAAAAGTATCCCAAAATATTTTAAACACTAAAATTAGACTATGGGACAAAATTAAACTAAAGATCACATCCAATCCTAAAAATATATAATTTCTAAAAATAAAAAAACCTCAAAAAATTTATCAAACTAAATTTTTGAACCCTATTTTTTATGCATCATGATGCATGGGTGAGAAAAAATATCTTTCAAATAAGTTTTACTTTCAAAGGTAAGATATGTAAAGTAATTATAAATGGTGGTGGTTATGAAAATATGGTTTCAAAATACATTATTAAGAAACTAGGTTTACAATGTGAAACATCCTAATCCTTATTAGATTTCATGGTTAAAAAATTAGAATGAAGTTATGGTAGATAAAATGTGCTTAATCAAGTTTTTTATAGATAAAAATTATAAGGATGAAACATGATGTGATGTTGTACCAATGGATGCATTCCAAGTATAATTGACAAGCCCATGATAATTTGATAAAAAATAGTTCATGATGGATCAAAAAATACATATAGTTTCTAGAAAGGTGGTATGAAGGTAGTTTTGTTACTTCTTAAAGAAGAAGGGCATGCTAAAATCATGTTGACTGTAAAAGAATTTATCAAATATATGAATATGATAGGTTACTATTATGTGTTAATAGTAGAGTAGAAGACACAAAATTGGTGTCAGTACTATTGCAATCAACTATCATGTTGAAATAATATGTAGATGTTATACTTAATAAGTTATTAGATGGTTTACTATGAAAGATAAATATTCAAAATTATATTGATTTGATTCAAGGATCAACTCTACCTAATCAAGTAGCTTATAATATGAGTCCAACATAATATGGATAATTAAATAAGTAGGTTACTATATTAGTAAGGAAGGGTGTAGTAAGGGAGAGCATGAGTCCTTATGCAACACTAACTTTATTAAATCTAAATAAAAATGAAGGGTGGATAATGACCCAAAAACTATCAAGACAATAAAATTACCAATAGGTCAAGATCTGAAATAATAACTCATAATTGATTCATATTGAATGATTTGAAATAATTGAAAATCTAAACCATGATTAAATAAGCTTAAACTCAAAAATTATAATTTACATACAAGAAATTAAAAAAATAAAAAATCTAAAAAAAATATCTATTTTTAGTAGCTGCTATTTATAGTAAGTTTTGCATGCAAGTGCATGTGTATCTAAAAATTTCTTTAAATATCCTAAACATTATAATTATACTATGGGATTAAATTCAACTAATATTGACATCTAATTCTAAAAATACGTAATTTCTAAAAATAGAAAATTCATAAAAAAATTATTAAATGTTAGTTTTGGACCCTCAGATGTTCATGTTTGGCCTCTAAAAAATATAAAAATAAACTTTAAATAGATATATATATAATTAGGGAATCACCAAATTTTTTTTGATGGTTGTTTTGGTCTGTGGAAGATCTAAAATAGAGCTATGCATCAAAATTTATGGCCTTCGAAAGATTGGCCTATTTTCCCTGCATCATTCTCCATTAGTTGAAAATAACTCAGTGCTTGTGAGTTGGCTTGATTATACTACTACCATTTTTCCTTGTGAATCTTTTTCATCTCCTATTCTTTAATCTAAATGTTGTCTTTTTATTATAATCCTTCCCACTACACCAAATACCTATTATAATTCCCTTACTTTGTGCTCAATGTCTTCATATCCAAAACTTGCACTATTTTTTTCTTCTTATTTGGAACCTACTACTCCCAATTTAATTATACATAATCATCATATTTACCATCTTCTCCATAAAATTCATATAAATATAAAATATTAAATAATAGAGATATATCAAAATTTTGTGGTAAACTCACCTCATAAGCATTGTCATTGAATTTTATTCACAATTCTATATGGTCCAATTTATTTGTACTTCAACTTATTGTATGTGATTTTTGGAAATATTTATTTCCTCAAGTAAATAATTACCAACTTTCCTTCATTAAATACCTTTGATCTTCTTCTAACATTTGCTGCTACTTTATATTTCTCATTACTTTCTTCTAACTTTCTTCTTACTCTTTCTTATAACTATTACATATGCTTTGGAAATGCTTCTACATCATTACTAATTCAATATATAATTGAAAATTATACCAAATCTAAGATATCCATAGGATTTATCCCATAAATTTTTTGAAAAGGTGACTTTTTGTTGATCTATTCACTAAACTATTATATGCAAACTCAGTTTGTGGTAAATCCAAGCCACATTGTTTTGGCTTCTCTCCCACTATGTATCTCAATAAATTTCCCAAACTCTTATTCACAACTTTTATCTATCCATCTATTTGTGGGTGATATGTACTACTAAAATATATATTAGCACCCATCTTCTTCCACAAAGTCCTAAGAAAATGACTTAGAAATTTTGTGTCCCTATTTGAGTTAATATTTTTTGGAACACCATGCAATCTCACAATATCCATAAAAAATATTTTTTCAACCCTAGTGGCATCACTGGTTTTCTTACATGTAATAAAATGAACCATCTTGTAAAATATGTCTACAATAACAAAAATTAAATCATTACCTTTTTGTGTGTTTGGTAATACCAACACAAAATCCATACTCAAATCTATCCATGGTCCTCTTAGAAATAGTAATGACATGTAAATTCCACTATTTTATACATGTCGTTTAGCCACTTGACATATTATACACCTTAAAACATATCTTGTCATATTTCTCTTTACCTTCAGCGAAAAATACTTTACCTCCACCAAAGCAATTTTCGTTGTATTACCAAAATGTTCAGCCAAATCACCACTATGTAATTATCTTATTATATTATCTCTTAGAGACCCAACTAGAATATATAATTATTTATCTTTAAATAGATAACCTTCTTATATAAGATACTCATCATGAATAGTATATGTCCCACTAGTTAATAAATTCCTACACTGCTCAACTATCTTTCCAAAATATGGATCGGTATCATATAATTCTTTAATAACTTTAAATCCAATTGTTTCACTCACCATAGTAGTTAATAACGCTACTCTTATGCTCAATACATCAACTAACTAATTTTTTTCTTGATTTATGTTTAAACACAAAAGTATATGATTGTAATAAAGAAACCCACTTTGCATGCCTACTATTCAACTTCTTTTGTGTATTCACATACTTCAAAGCCTCATGATCTATAAATAGTATAAAATCCTTAGGCACTAGATAATGCCTCCAATGTCTTAATGCCTGTACAATTATATAAACTTCAACATAATAAGTAGAATACTTTTTTCTTACCTCATTTAATTTATTACTCAAATATACTATTGAATTTACTTCTTGACTCAACACAACACCTATTCTCACAAATGAAGCATCAAAATCAACATCAAACATTTTTTTAAAATCTGGGAATGCTAAAATTGGTCTTTCTATAATCTTATTCTTCAAAAATTCAAACCTTTATGTGGCTGCTCTAGTCCATGCAAATTCTTTCCCTCTCATGCAATCTGTTATTGGTGCTACAATACTATTAAGTTTTTTAATAAATTTTATGTAAAATTTTTATAAACTATAAAAAATTCTTACCTCTATAATGAATTTTGGGATAGGCCACTCAAAAATTTCTTTTATCTTTTCTTCATCCATTTTCCCACCATCTATTGAAACTACAAATCTCAAAAATACTAAACTGTTCTGCATAAACTTGCACTTCTTCAAATTTGCATATAACTTCACCTTTCTTAACAAATACATTACCATTATTAAATGTTGTAAGTGTTCCTATTTGGTCTTATTGAATATCAAAATATCATCAAAATAAGCAACCAAAAAATTATCAATATATTTTCATAGCACTATTTTAATCACCCTCATAAATGTGCTAAGCGCATTAGATTGTTCAAATGGCATCACCATCCACTCATATAATCCATCCCTTATCTTGAATGTAGTTTTCCACTCATCTCCTTCATGAATTCAAATATGATAATAACCACTCCTTAGATCAATCTTGGAAAAATAATTTCATCCTAGAAGAACATCCATCATATCATCTAAACAAGGTATAGGAAACCTATACTTTATTATAATTTTATTAATTGTTCTACTATCCACACACATTATCCATCCTCCATATTTCTTTGGAGTTAAAAAATCTGATGTTACACAAGGACTCATACTCTCCATTATCACTTTCTTCCTTATAAATTTAGTAATCTATTTATTTAATTTTTCATGTTTTATTGGACTCATCCTATAAGCTACTTGATTGGGCCGACCTGATCCTAGAATCAAATCAATGTGATGATATATGTATCTCTTTAGTGGTAATCCATCTGGTAACTTATTAGGCATAACATATACATATTATTTCAACACTCTTGTTTCTTTTGTTGGTATTTCCACCATTTCTATTTCTTTATTCTTTGCTACTAATTCATAATAGCATCCTACTACCTTCATATCTTGGATAAATTCTTTAGCACAGAGCATGATTTTTATCTTCTCTTCCTCCTGTAGAGGTAAAAAAACTACTTTTATACCACCTTTTCAAAAAGTGTACATATTTTTTACTCTATCATAAATTACTTTCCTATCAAATTGCCATGGTCTTCTCAATAACACATGACATGCATCCATCAAATTAACATCACACTATATTTGAGCATTATAACTCTTTCCTATAGAAAACTTGATTAAGCACATTTTATCTAATGTAACTTCATTCCTTTTATCAAATGATTAAATCCGATAAGGATTAGGATGCTTTTCACTTTGTAGATTTAATTTTTTTATAATTCTTTTAGAAATTATGTTTTCACAACTATCACCATCTATAATTACTTTTCATACCTTTCCACTAGAAGTACATCATGTTTAAAAAATATTTGATAATAGCCATGCATTACCACCTTATCCATTTTTCACTTTATCCTTCCTTGAAGTGATCATGGTTCTTCTCATCATGATATTCTCTCCAACAATCTACTAGTGAAACATCAGTAATCTGCTCTTCTCTTTTAGCCTCAACTAGATTTACTCTTGGGTGATCTACTTTCCTCTTTTATTGATCTTGATAGTTTGGGCACTCAAATGCTCTATGCCATTATTCTCCACATCTATAATATACATAAGATCTATGTTGATTCTGAAACCATCCTCTAACATTACCATAACCTAATCCTCTTTGAAATACTCTTTCTCTTTGTTGGTATCGAAACCCTTACCTATTATCATCTTCCTTTATACCCCACATGATGATTTACCTTTATTTTCATTAAATATACCTCATCCCCTTGTTGGAGGGGATATTCCTCTTTTTATATTGGGAGATGTCCTTCTGAAATTCTATCTATTTTATTTTTCTTCTACCCTCAAAGCTAATTGATAAGTCTCCTCCATGTTAAGTATTTTATGCATGCTTAATTCATCTTGAATAGAAAATTTTAAACCATTTACATACCTTTAATCCATCTACTCTTTTGATTTATCATTCTCCATTCATATGAAAATTTTATAAAATTCATCTGTATACTCTTTTATATTGTGATATTTTTGCCTCAAATTCTAAAATATTCTATATAGTGTTTGTGGATAATCCACAAGAAGAAATTTGTCCTTTAAATTATTTTCCATATTTTTTCATGAATTAATCTTCTCTTTAACTTTTATCTATCTCTCTTTCTATAGGGGATCCCACCAGATCATTACATGACCTTTCAGTTTCATGCATACAAAATTTACCTTCTTGTCTTTTCTCATAGTTTTCCACTCAATGAACTTCTCCATGTTATTCATCCAATCTCAACTCTTCTAGTTTTAAACTACCTCCATAATATAACATAAACCTTGATTCCTTCAATCCTTCCTTCTAATTGATGGTGGCTACTCTTGTTTTTCTTCTTGTTAAAATTTTCATCATGGTCTGTGTTTTCCTCATCACCACCTTGTCTTCTATGTTGATTTGTGATAACCTTGATTTATTTTTGAAATTGTCTCTACATCTCTTGTGTAGTCTCATTCATATACATAATACCACCTCATCCTCTCATCATGTCTTTCTTCTCCAAGATTTTAACTTACTTAGATACTAGATAATGAACCTAAAAACTATCAAGACAATAAAATTACCAATAGGCTAAGATATGAAATAATAAATTAAAATTAATTCATATTAATGACTTAAAATAATTAAAAACTCAAACCATGCTTAAATAATACTAAACTCCAAAATTAGAGTTTACATGCAAAAATTCAAAAAAAAAAAATCTAAAAAAAATGTTTATTTTTAGAAGCCTCTATTTATAGTAAGTTTTGCATGCAAGTGTGTGTGGATATAAAAATTTATTTAAATATATTAAACACTATAATTATACTATGAGATAAAATTCATTTGAATTTGACATCTAGTTTTAAAAATATATAATTTTTAAAAATAGAAAATTCCTAAATAAATCATTAAATGTTAATTTCAGACCCTCAGATGATCATTTTTGGCCTTAAAAAAATATTTAAATCAAATTTAAGTGTATATATCTACTTAGATAAGCATAATTTTTTTGAGATAGTCATTTAGGTGAATAGAAAATCTCAAACAGAGATACAAGTCAAAATTTAAGGCCTCCATTGGCCTATACTCCATACATCAATGGAGGATGTGTGGGGATAGTAAAGTAATAACTAAAATTACAATCAATCATAAATTTCCTATACCTTATTTATATGATATGATGGATGTCCTTATAGGTGAATATTATTTTTACCATGATTAATCTAAGGAGTTGATACTATTGGATTCAGATTCATGAAGGAAATGAGTGAAAATTAGCATTCAATATTAGAAATGGTTTATATGAGTGGATGGTGATGTCATTTGGATTATCTAATGCACTCAAAAAAATTATGAATGTGATGAACATAGTGATAATAAAATATAATGATAAGTTTATGGTGGTTTATTTTAATGATATTTTAATATTCAGTAAGACATTATAAAGAAGAACACTTACAACATTTGAGAATGGTATTATAATTGTTAGTAAAAGATAAACTATATGAAAATTTGAATAAGTGCATCTTTATACAAAATAGTTTGGTATTTTAGGATTTTTAGTTTCAACAAATGTTGTAAGAATGGATGAAAATAAGGTAAAGGCAATTGTTGAGTGACCTATCCCAAAGATCATCATAGAGATAAGAAGTTTCCATTGTTTAAAAAAAATTTATATAAAGTTTATTAAGAATTTTAGTACTCTTGTTGCACCAATAAAAACTTGTATGCGAGGAATTTTTTTTACACGAACAAGGGTAGAAACAAAAAGCTTCAACTTATTGAAGAAGAAAATTATAGAAAAATAAATTTTAACAATCTCGAATTCTAGCAAAGTGTTTGAAGTTGATTGTGATGCTTCATTTGTGAGAATTAGTGCAAGGTTGAGTCAATAAAGAAATCCAATAACATATTTCATAGATAAATTAAATGAGTTAATAACATTAAAACATTATGATGTTTAATTTTATGCCATTATAAAAAAATTAAAACATTCGAGGCATTACCTCATGCCTAAGGAGTTTATCTTATTTACTGATCATGAGGCTTTGAAATATATGAACACTCAAATGAAACTAAATAGTATGCATGGAAAGTGGGTGTCTTTATTTTAGGGTTATAATTTTGTGTTGAAACACATATTATGAAAATAGAATTAGGTAGCTGTTGATTTGAGTAGATGATTGGGAATGATAACTATTATGGCGAGTGAAGTAGTTGGATTTGAATTTATTAAAGAAGAAAATGATATTGATCCAAATTTTGGCAAGATATTTGAGCAATTAGGAATCCATTGATAGGTGTTATAATTAATGTTAATGAAGAGTACATTATACAATATGGTTATTTATTTAATAGAAAATAATTATGTATTCTAATTGGTTCTCTCAGAGATAATATAATAAGAGAATTACACAATGGTGGTTTGGATAGACATTTTTGTAAGCTAACAAAAATAGCTTTTGTGGAGGAGAAGTATATTTAGCCAAAGATGAATAAAGACATAAAAATATATGTTTTAAGGTATAGGATATGTCAAGTGGTAAATTGACATGCACAAAATATAGGGTTATACATGCCATTACCAATTCCAAGAAGACCATGGACATATTTGAGTATGGATTTTATGTTGGGATTACCAAACACATAGAGAGGTAATGATTCAATTTTTGTTGTTGTAGAGAGGTCTTATAAGATGGTTCATTTTATTGTATGTTTAAAAACTAACGATTCCACTAGAGTTACAAAACTATTTTTTAAAGAGCATGGTGTTCCAAAAACCATTACATTAGATAGGGACAAAAAAATTATAAGTCATTTTTAGAGGACTTTATAGAGGAAGATGGGTATTAAGATAAAATTTAGTAGTGCATACTCTCCCCATGTAGATGGATAGATAAAAGTTGTAAACATAAGATTAGGATTTTTTTTGAGATCCATAGTTGGAGAGAAGCCCAAGTAATGGGGCTTGACTTTACCACAACCTGAGTTTGCATATAATAGTACACTAAATAGATCAATAGGTAAATCAACATTTTATATTATTTATAAGAGAAATAATATGGTTATTTTAGATTTGGTATAGTTGCTATTGGTAATTTTTGAACCCCCAAGTCGAAAAAGGTCAAGTCCTATAGTTTGAAAGTTAACTTATTTTGTCTCCTAACTTTGTTGATAGCCATCCCATGTCTTGTGATGTCTTATACCTACTTCATGAGGTTTCATGATGTTATTATTGTTTAATAAAGGCATTGATTAGAATATTTTAAGGTTTCATAGTGTGTGCTAGAGTGGTCTATAGGTTAATTTTGGGAATCCATGTTTTAGGTCATGAAATGGGGCATTAGTCCTTCAGGAAAGTATGCCTGAGTGAGAAGAAGAGATTCAAAGGTCTCCAGAGGTATAAAAATCATATGTAATTTTTTTTGTAAATGTTAAGTTAAATTATCATATGTTAAAGTATTTTTAAAGATTAAGGTTTCTTGTTCTCACTATTTTTTTCTTATCTTAGCTACTTCTTGTAGAGGTCATTATTGGTAGGGTGTAAGGGATGTCCAAGTCACCATTTTGATTCTTGACATGAGGTCTAGATCTATGTCCAAGGTCATCTTGTGTGGTCTAGTTTTCAAGCATGGTTAAAAGGTAAATAAGTGTCTAATTTCATCATATATATTTAAATCATGTCATATAGGTCAATATTGTATTTTAAAAGTCTTTAAGGAAAAGTGCATATGGTCAAGTCTAACATATGTCTAGGCTAGTCAATTCGAAGTAAAATATTACACATATGAGATATACATAAAAGAATAATTTTCAATATTATGAAAGAGATATTTAATATGTATAATTTTAGGAATTGGTCATAGTCATGAATTCTTACATTTTAGCCTACAAAAGAGGATGAATCACTTGAAAGAAGGAAGTTTTGGTCACTTGTACAAATAAAAAGGATCCATATTGAGGTGTAAAACAATGAATAGGTGTATAATAACCTATATTAGATTAATTTAATGAATAAAAATATTTCACATATCCTACAAATCTAAAATTAGCATTAGAATCTCCATCGAGCCCTTGGAAGACCCATAATGGGCATCTGAGATGCTCATTCCATACAAAGGAGAGAGAGTGGTAACCTAAGATCTTGGTAAGAGTATGGCATCATAATTATCTTAAAATAAATGTCCATATTTATCATATTAGTGGCCCCTCATTTATTTACAATCACTAAGAGCATGAGGTTGTCTTAAACCCTAGCAAAACCCTCAAGGCTCATTTATGGGAATTTTGAATTCAAATGCAATTTAAATGTGTCAAGATAAATATTGTAGAGGATTATAAAAAATATACACATCCTTATCACACACTTTTCCACCAGTTTTTTCACATGTGATCAGTTGAGAGATAGAGAAAACCTCTATTTAATGGTGTTGAAAGTTGTAAGTAGGGTCAATGAAGGGTTTTCAAGTGCTTACAAGCAAAGTAAGGGTGGATAACACCTTGGGATGTATTTGATAATTTATTGGAACTACATATATGTATAATAAAATTAAGGTGATGATGACATGTTATACTAAGATTCCTAAACATGCTTGGATGATCTAAATGAATAAGAATGTAGACATATAGTCTGTAGACATGTAGTTTAACATTTGTACTTGTTCTTGTGTGAGAGTTATTAGAAAAAGTTCTCTTTTGACTTTATATACATACTCTCTTTCCATAAATTTTCTTTTGGTTAGTCTAAATAAGAATCAAATTCTTCAAATCCCCTCAAAATTCAAATGAGCCTACTCTCATATGATACACTATACTTACAGTTCTAGGATTATGGTTTCTTCATTGACCTAAGACTTTCATAGATGAACAAAGATAATATAAGGTGAGTAATATAATTATATAATTGAAAATATTATTCCAATAAACAACATGGTTTGAAAAAATCAAATACCAAAGTCTCTAGTGTAACATAGTGGACAGTTAACAAACATAATGATCACCTACAGGTCCTTTAGGCAAATTGAAGAAAGTGTGAAAAATTGATATTGGGTTCAGATTTTGAATGAAAATGAAAGGTATGAAGACTATTTTTAACATTACAAGACACTTATCATAGTGTCTCAAGTGAAAAATTTGGAGCAATAAAGACAAAATGTAAGAAAAAGCCTAAATGAAGCATGCATGCATGTAAACAAGAAGGTACACTACATGAACATGATTTTAAAACTAGGTGGAAATAATATTTAATATAGGTGTGGGAGATGGTTTTAAGTAAGTATTAATTAAATTTAAAACATTTTAAATGAGTCTATTTACCAAATGACCTCAGGGAAGACACCTCACAGTCTAGTCATCGACAGTGGAAAAGGGACCAGTTCTATGAGTTTAGATGAGGGATATAATAGGTTACAGGGAATAAATGGGGTATGAATATAACCATATAATATTTTTTTAGATAAAATAATTATTAAAAATAACCAAAGAAGTTTCAAATTCTCAAAATATTCTAAAATTCTAAGATGACCACCTACAACCAGCTTGAACTCCTTTCTTAATGCATAGGTAGATAGAGATGGAGATGGAACCCAAATTTCAATATGTTTTGTGATAATTAAAAGGTACCAAGTGGAAATGTAAATTTTCATAGAAATAATCAAGGTCTCCATTCCACCCACTACCACCACTGAAGGTAATAAAACTAAATAGACACCTACAATAGTGTTTTCATCCCTTGTCTACTGACTATGTATAATATGGAAAATGGATTCAAATGGATTTATAAATCCAAAATAGATGATAAAAATTTTTTAAGGAGTGATTTTGATGTATACATATTTTAAAAATTAAATAAAATATCATCATTAGTGCCAAAATTTAGGAAACATAGCAATTAGTTCTTTAGGCCTAATGCCATTCTTATACCCTACCATTGGAAAGCTTAGCCTAAATAATGAGAAGGAATTTAAAATGAATTGAAAATAACTTAATATATTTTAAAATGGAGTGGTGGATGTGATTGAATTACTATTTTGTAGAGGAATGATCCAAATTGTCCATTTTACCCTAGAACTCTCTCTAAGGTACATATAATGCCTAGTAGCCACTTGAGTGCCTCAAAGATTTACCTGAAACTATATGAAAAAGGTACATGGGACCTAAATATCTTATGTATAGTTGGGAACCTTATGCAATCAAATATACTAGTATTATTTTGGAGTTTAAGGCCCTAACCTTTATGAACTATCATTACGAACCCAAACATTTATAAACCCTCCAAAAACCCTTCTAGAAGCTTGATGGGGAAAAAGGTGAAAGATATTCCTAATAATGCATTTAATTAACCTTAAAACATATTATCATAATTACTCACTCCAATAAGATCCTCAACATGATATTTGATTTTACTTTTACTTATAGAGATGCATTTAATGTTGTGTTTTTCTAGGGTTTTGGGCTCAAAATCAAGTTTTTGGACACATGAGCTGATGAAGACCATTATAGAGGATGATGTGAAGAGCCCTATATATTAAAAGACCTAATAAATCACTCTTTTACTTTTGAGATTACTCATACATGTCTAACTTCCATAGATAGTGAAAAAATGCTTTTGAAAAGGTGATGTAGTCACCTAAGAGAGATAAATTAGTAGGGTTAAATCACATGAAGGCCATGGGTAGTTTTGTAACATGGTTTTTATGCTATAAAATAGGTCCATAAACCTTTTTATACATTCTCATGGATATATTATTTCTATTCTAATGGCTAAGACTTAATGAGCTAGTATGTATATAGGGCTAATTAAGGAGATATACACCATTGGAAGGAGTAAAGAAAAGGTGTGAATGGGAGATATCAAAAGATTTGAGAAGCCTATAATGTATTTTACATTGATTTATGAGGCTAAGATGACATGAGACAAGATACTAAATGGTAATTGTTCTTTAAATAAGTGTTTGTAGCTATCCAAGCAAGAGCTCCTATGCCACTTGGTGAAGTTCCTCATCAAGTTGAGCCAACACATACCAAGGATATAGATGAAATTGATCTTATAATATTATATTTTTATTTGTAATTAAATTGAATTAGAGGACACTTGTCATTGGAGTTACCCCAACATCCTTCTCTCTCTCTAACTCTTTCTCTATATATACATCCTTGCTTGGCTTTGTAAGGGATCCTCCAACTAAGTATGGTGAATCCCTAATCCATTGTATTCCTTATATAAATAAATAATACTTATATAACCTCCTCCTTTGAATGTAATTAATGTGTATGCATAAATAGTTGATCTTGTTAATTGATTGGCTTGGTCTTCTTTAACATGTTATCATATTCTAACACCTATATGTAGTTTGAAAGTTTCTTTTATAGGTCATGTGAGGTGTTCAAATGAAGTGTGAGGGTAAAGATTTAGTTTTCCTATTAATTAGTGTCATTATATAAATTTCAATTAGTCCCCCTAGCCTAATCACCCATTAAAACCTACACATTGAAATGATGATGTGAGATATTTAGATTAGGAGTAGTGTATGATTAGGTTATTCTCATGGTCTACATTTTGCATATGCAACTGGTCGGTAGTGATCAATTGATTTTGATAGTGTAGATATTTTAGCATAATGAATATTAGGATATATATTACATTATTTTTAGGTATTAGATAAAACTATTTTTGTTACATGATTCTTCTAGTATCCTCTTTTGCTGATAGTTAGTTATCTATTTTAGGTAAAATATTTTGTATAAATTTTGATCTACTCTTCATGAATAAATCATCGAAATACATTATATTTTATTACAAGTTTGGTATCAGAGCCTTCTATTAGATATTTTCTATTAGTATGGTGAAAATTAATGACGTGAAAATAGTAATGTGGAAGCCTGCCTGAGCCCATAACAAAAATGCCTGGAGTGTGCAACAAATTTTTAATATAATATATTGGGACATAGAGTGAATCCTATAGAGAAAGTGTGGTAGAGTTTTGATCATCCGATCGACATGGTCATCCAAAGCTAAATCATAAAGGCCATGACAAATGGGCTTTAAGTCGATATAGGAATGGGGACATATATTATAGACCTGAGCTTATAAGGACAACCTAGTGGTGACATGTCCATAAGATATTTAGTTGTAGATCAAGCCATAGTGTTAGGATGCATTCACAGTCCTGATTGGAGAATTTTTGAACACTACCTAAGGAAGAATAGGTCACTGTAGTAGCCAAAAATTAAACAAAAGAGCCCATAGATATGAGATGTGAGAAAGACTACCATATATGTCCATTATGAAGGACAATGTTGAAAGCCACTAAGGAGACTTTTAGGCCATAAAAAATCATCGTGATGCTCAAAAGAGATATGGTTTCTACTTTACCTTGCTATAAGCCCTCTATGACTATGGAAAACTTTAGTTAGATGAGTTTATCTATAAATTAATTTTGGAGTAATTCTTATTTGATGTACATAGCTAATAAAATAGAATACGAGAAGAAATCAAAGATAAATATGACATAGACTATGAAGATGAGGTTGAATGTCCTAAAAAGCATCCTTATCTCTCACCGCATAATTATCAAGCTCATTTCTAAGCCCAATTTTCCTACCAATGAGTAAAAAAATAGTAATTTTCTCATATAAATAAAATTAAAATAATTTTTTAATAATGTTTAATCTAAAATTACTTCTCTTTAATTCCCAACTTCTCAAAGGGCCAAACTATGCCACCAAGAAAATGAAGATGCACACAATCCTTTCATTTGAAAGACTATGGGGCATTGTCATAGGGACTATGTAGGTTCCTAATAACCTTGATGCACTCATGAAATATGAAATGACTTATGTTAAATCCTTGATTTTTATTATGCTAAGTATCACTAATGATGTGCAGCCACATGTCAGGGATACTGACAAAGCAAAGCTAACATGGGATAAATTATCAACCATCTATGAGGAAAAAAATAAGATGAAGATCATCCATATATATTCAAGACTTTACACAATCTCTATGGAGTTGGACAAGAAATTCAAGGAATTTTTATGTCAAGTGGTTGAGCTGTGAATGGAGTTGTTAGCACTTGGTGAGATGGTATATGATTAACTCTTGATATAGATCACCTTGACAACAATACCTTCCTAATTTAGATTGTTCATCATGACACTAATTGATCTAAATAGGCACCATAATTTGAATAACTCATAAACCTATTGTAGTAATAAGAAGCCATCAACTTAGTCCAAGATGATTTGTAAGACAAAGCTCTCTCAAAGTAGCAACAAGGTCAGAAATATTTCAAGGGACCTCTAGAGAAGTAACCACAAAAACAATAACAATAACAATAATTTTCTTGACATTATAAATCACAAAATTCAAAGAGGTGGTGTGACATCTATCAAACCAACACTTAAGACACAAAAAAATTCTAGTATAATGGCCTAAAACAAGGGTTTACCAGTAAAGAAAGCATATTAGGGAATGCTAATTCTTAGAAATAAAAAGATGTCCCCATAAATGGAAGTAAAATGGACATATCACTACCCAAAAATATGATGTATCTAATGAAGAGACATTTGATGAGGATAAGAACTTAGTACTAGTCTCCCAGACCTTACATTCCATGAGGAATATTTGGTTGATAAACTCAGGTGCCACTAAACACATGTTGGGTGACATGAAGCTATTTGATTTTCTAATAGATCAAACCATTGGAGATCAGGATAGGATCATTGATGGTAAAGAGTATGTTGTAAAAGGAATAGGCCAAGTCATCATTCCTTTTAGAACACAAAAATGTACACTCTCAAAGGTATTATATGTTCCAGGTTTGACATCTAACCCCTTATCCATCAGTCAACTTTTGAATCACCATATAATGGTGGAGTTTCTTATTGATAATGGCATAAAAAATTTCTTGATCTCATGAAAAGGTATGGTTCTTACTAGAGCATTTTTGAAAGACTAATTATTTACTTTAGATGTTATTTCATCTTTTATAATAGCTCTATCTACCTCTGTGATAGAATCTACTTCTCTCTGGCACTACTATTATGGTCATCTATCTACTAGATCTTTGTATCAAATAGGTTTTAAAGGGATGGTACATAGACTTCCCAATTTATCTAGTTCCTTGCCCATTTGCCCTCGATGTCTTGTAGGTAAACAACATAGGGATCCATTCAAGGCAATGTCATTTCATGCCTAGAAATGTTTAGAGGTTGTTCATACCAATTTGAACGGCCCATTAATTGATTTATTTTTGGGATACAAGTAGTTCTAACTATTCATGGATGACTACTCTTAGAAGACATGGGTGTTTTTAATGAAAAATAAATGTGAAGCTCTTCATCATTTCTAGGTCTTCTATCAATAGGTTGTGAAAAAGATCATATAACCTCTTCTTCACCTCCACTCAAATTGAGGGGGAATTCATATCAAATAAGTTCTTGGAATTATTGAACCAACAAGGCATCAAACAAAATTTGACTGCTTCATATATGCCCTAGTGGAATGACATTGTTAAACAATGCAATCATATAATGATGGAAATGGCTCGCTCATGCTATCAACAATAAATCTAGAGAAATGATATTGGGCAGATCAATCTAGATAGTTTTTTATATTCTTAATAGGGCACCAATGAAGATTATAAAGGAAAAAATGATATAATAGGTATGGAGTGGTAAAAATACATCAATTTATCATTTATGAGTGTTTGGTTTCGTAACATATATGCATGTCCCAGCTCAAAGAAAAATAAATTTGAGTAAAAAACACTCCAGTGCATCTTATTGCATTATAGCACTACCTCAAAGGCATACCATCTCAAAGATCCTGAGATGAGGAAAATATATGAAAGTAGAGATGTGGTATTTGATGAGTCATGCTTTGACTTATTGATGTAAAAAGAAGAGTCAACACAAAACACCTCTCACCAATTACTCTTCAAGTCAGATGATGAGGAGACTTATCAAAGAGAAGATGAGCTATAAGGGGAGTTGTATGCTAATCTCAGAGAAATATAACATCCACTAGGTAGTTCTTCACATCAAAAATATAGTTATTGACATTAGTAATAGAGTTTTCATTTGAAGTATGTGTGAAGTACCATCAAAGACTCCCATATGCAAACTCACCAACATACTTAATCTAGACTCAGATCAAGGAGTTAAATAAGAAATGAGGTAAATTTTGCACTCATGAGTATAGTAGTTGATAGCTCCAAAATTGATAATTTTCATGAAGCACTAAGTCAACAAAAATGGAAGAAAGTGATGGATGTTGAATATGACTCATGTAGAATCAAACTTGGGAACTTATTGATCTACCTATAGGGAAGAAACCCATAGACTAAAAATGGGCTTTCAAAACAAAAAAACAAGGTAAATGGATCCATCAACAAGCATAAATCATGGCTTATAGCAAAGGTATATGCTCAGAAAGAGGGCATTGACTATGAAGAGACATTTTCACCCATTTCAAAGATCAAGACCATCAGAGTTATTTACGCATTGGTAAGACATAACGGATGTAAACTTCAACAAATAGATGTCAAGAGTGCTTTACTAAATGGTGATATAAAAGAAAAAGTATACATGACCCAAAAAAAGGGGTTTTTGATGAAAAACATCCTAAAATGGTATATCATCTCATCAAAACACTATATGGACTAAAACAAGCTCCTATGGTATGGTACATAAAAATATATGATCACCTTTTGTATCATGTTTTTACTCATAGACCCTCGAATTCCAAATTGTACATAAAAAAGGTGGGGACAAAAATCATCATTCTTGTTTTATATGTGGATGATCTTGTGATCAATGGAAGTTCATAATATCAATTTGATATTGTAAAGAATGAACTCAAAATATCCTTCGACATGACTGATTTGGGCTACTCCATTATTATCTTGGCTTGGAGATATGGCAAAAATAGAATCACATTTTTATCTCCAAGATAAAATATGTAAAGAAACTCTTGGAAAAGTATAGAATGTCATATTGTAAACCTATTTCAACACTAATGGATAAAGGTTTACAACTCTTTTATTCTAAGACTCACCTCAAGTGGATGTAACTCTCTACAAATAGCTCATTGGGAGTCTCATCTTCTTGACCTCTACTAGACTAGATATATGTTTTGCTATGAGCTATCTCTCCAGATTCATGAAGGAGAAAAATAAATATCACTAGGTAAAAACAAATCATATTTTGAGATATGTTCTAGGTACAATTGAATATGGTCTATAATAAAATAAGAATAGTTATTTCTTCTTTTAGGGATACACCAAATCAGACTATGGTAGAAATATTGATGATAGAAAGTCAATGTCAAGTTACATATTTCACTTTAGATCTAGACCAATCTCATGGATTAGTAAGAATAAAACTATTTTTTCTCTATCATCCACTAAGGCATAGTATCATGTCGCATGTGGAGTTTTGTGAGAGGTGATATGGTTATGTCATATTATGGCTGATATGGGATTTAGTGAAAAGAAGTGACCTATCATTCATTACAATAATTAGGGTGTGTTGAAGCTTATGAAGAATATTATTTTTTTTGAAATAATGAAGCACATATAGGTTGGATGTCATTACATTCAAGATAAAGTCTTAAGACACCACATCTAGATCTAGTATTTCCCAATAGATGTATAGGTAGTATATATACTAACCAAATCCCTTAGAAAGGTGAAATTTGAGCTATTTAGGGAGTATATTTATAAAAATAATGTAATAAGGGTGAGGAATGATAGCATAGATATTTTAGCATATCAAATATTAGGATATATATTACATTATTTCTAGGTATTAGATAAAAATGTTTCTATTATACGATTCTTCTAGCATCCTCCTTTGCCTGATAGTCAGTTATCTATTTCAGGCAATTTTTTTAATATAAATTCTAATATGCTATTCATGAATAAATCATCAAAATACATTGGTTTTTCTTAAAAATTTGGTGTATCACACCATTAGTTAGTTTTATTTCATGTTATTCCTCTCCCTTTTCTTTTTCAAGTTATTAGTGGATCCCAATTGATACATAAATAGGAGCTAGCCCTATAATCTATAGGTTCAAGCCACTTAGAGGTCACCCACAACCTCAAAATAATCCCATTGTATAGATCAAGTGATAGGTATTGAAACACCCTATCAAGGGTTTAATTTTGAACTATAATAGTTACTAATATAAGAACAATTTAGTGATGATGTAGAAGTGTTTGTATAACATATACAACAGTTACAAGATGTACAATTAAAGTTATAGGAAAGTAATGAAAAGTATAAAGTAGAAGAACATGTCAAAAGAAGGTCAAAAATATTTGAATAAAGATATTTAGTTATGGTTTACTTGAGGAAAGAGATATTTATGAAAGACATATAACAATTTGAAGTACAATAAAATTGGATCATGCAGAATTTTGAAGAAAATCAATGACAATGCTTATGAGGTGAGTTTACCAGTTTTTTTTGATAGTTCTCTAGTATTTAATGTTTTAGATTTATATTATTTCCATGGATAATATGGTGATGGTGAAGAATATGAGGAATTATATTAGAATCATCACGTGATAAATAAGAAGATAGAAAAGATAGTGCAGGTTCTAGATATAAAGACATTAAGCACAAGACAAGGAAGCTATGAAATGTATTTAGTATAGTGGGAAGAATTAAAATAGGAAGGAAACACTTAGATTATAGAATGGGTGATAAATATGATTGATAAGAACAAATGATATAATTACAATCATAGAAAATCATAGAAGCTGATTTGTTTTCAACAAGAGGAGAATGATGCAAAAAAAGAAACTAAACTTATAGAGGCCATAACTTTTGGTCTATAGCTCTATTCAAACTCATTTTAATGCCAAAATGATCATTTTTAAAATTTAAATGCATCAATAATACACCCTTATAGATATCATATATATTTGATATATTTTAGAGGCCATACATGACCATACGAGGGTCCAAAATTGTAGTTTCATTTTATTTTTGAGTTTTTTGTATAATTTTTTTAGAAATTGTCTATTTTTATAACCAGAATTTAACATGAGTTGAATGGATAATTTTATACATTAGTTTATTTTTAAATATGTTTAGAGATGCACATTCTTACATGCAAAAGTTACTAAAAATAACAATTGCTAAAAATAATAAGTTAGGTTTTATTTATTTTTAGAGTTCCAAATTTTGCATGTCAACTCTAATTCTGAGTTGAGGCTTATTTATGCATGGTTTATAATTATTTGAATTATTTAGTGTGAATCAATATATGTTATTATTTTTTAATCTTTACTTATTGGTAATTTTATTATCTTGATAGTATTTGGGTTCATTAGGTTATAAGCATCGTTGTTGAGATTTCAAGTTGGATGCCATGTATTCACCATTTTTGTGATTTATCCAAATAGGCACATTATTAATTCCTTTATAAATGGAAAAAAATTCCACTTGCAGTATCTATTCCCCTAATTGTAAATGTGATTTACAAGATTTGGAAGTTGCCTGCAATGGTCCATTACAAGTTAGCAACATAACAAAATATAGGGGAATAATTCAATGTTTTTGTGTCATCACGATACGGTTTAGCCATTATGGAGTCCTCGAGTCCATAATATTATCTATAAAAACAATATAGACACTGATGCTTAACCCACAAGATTATTTAAATATAATTATTTAAATCAAATAAATCACTATTTAATAATCAAACCATTTTCTTATTCAAATGTCAGTATAATAATGTCGTATAAATTTGCATTAATTAAAGGCTATAATAATATCAATCTCTTATTTTATTTTAAATATTTTTTAAGTGATAGTGAAATGTATGTGAAATTTAATATTAGAATTAAAATTGAACACTCAATCCATTACATCCCACCACCACCCATGTATGCCATTATAGAACACCCATTAGTGTAAATATAAATATAAATATAAATATATTGGGTTCTAAGTGATTATGAATGAATAGTAATGGAACACTTATAAGAACATGAATGTTGCATAAAAATCCAAATAACATGGGACAAAGTTATATGGTCATGTATATTGAACTTAAAAATATGGCTTTATACACAAACATCTAATATGTATTGACCTTAGAAATATCTTTCTATATATTCAACCTCTTAAATAGGTAAAATCTATAACATTGTTCTAGATTTAACATATAACCTTGAAATTTTTTAAGTATTAACCTTAGTAATATCTTTCCATATATTCAACATTTTAAATAGGTAAAGATAAAACATTGTTCTATATTTAATATATAACCATGAAAGTTTATTTTTATATGTAAGAGACTACTATTATGTAATATAATAAATAATTTAGATTGTAATAAAGGGTCATGATAAGTATAATTTAATAAATATATACACATGCAACCCTTATTTAGAAACAAGTGTAAAAGACCTTACTAGAACTGACATATAATTAAATAATATAAGAAAGTGATATGGTGTTTAAGTCAATGACTGTGGTAAATGTAAAGTAAATATAATAATAAATTAAATTATAAAAATAATGTGATATAATATAAATTCAAAATTAACAAAGAACTTTAATTATCCTACCATACACAAAATAAAGGGGGTAGGGTTATGGATAATAACTTTAATTTGACTTGTTAGCTCTCCCTTTCCTTTGATCACTTTGAGAGAGTTGGTTGTAGTTAGAGTCAAGATGGATAGAAGAAAACCTAAATAAATAATAGCTAAGGACTATAAATACTTGGTGTAACTCATCAACATAGCTCATATTATTGAATATCTAAGGACTTGATTGGAATTTGTCTTTTTTAGTGAGATCCTTTACCCTCTTTGTCTTTATCTTCCATAAGTGGATTTGTAATTAAAGTATTAGAAACTAGTTTTGTTCTTCCAAATATGGCCAATTGAACCCTATAGATAGAGTCATAATTTCCCAATTTGAAATTTTAGTTTTAGCTAACTAAATTGACTACACTTATATTGTAATTAACCAAAATATGGGAATATGGTGTATTACAACATCCAAGATGATCTAGTTTGGCACAAGAAACAAAGTAATTAGGGGGATCAAAGGAATGAATTGGAAGAATATTATGACATGTAAAATATAAAGGTGATAGATATATGCTCATAATAAATCTATCATAGAGTTCGATTCAAATTGAACCATCTAATCTTGAATTTAAGTAATTAAAGTGTCAAGTTATGTATAACATTAATGTAAATAAATATGAATTCATTTGTGAAATTATGCCCCTAGAAAACTGATCATTCATCATAATAGAGATTAAAAGGATCCCTATAACATATGGCTCTAATTTTGATGTCTATTTCCACATGCATTTTGACATAAGTCAAAAAAATAAAAAGAAATTGGGTTATATTTTGTGCAAATGCATTTAAAAAAAAATATTTTCATATGCATTTTGAGTTTTTTTATATACATTTTGACTTTGATTTATACATATCTCTAATTATCTATTGAAATTTCCATGCACATTATATTTTTACATCATATGTTTCCTTCGATAGAGATAAAGTGATGAATGTCAAAATTTATACAAGGTCGATAACATGTCACAAAAAGGGGTGGTTCACATTTTAGAGTGTAGAAACTAGAATGGCATCCAGAGAAGAGGAAATTTGGGAGAGGGAAATAAAAAATTAGTGGGTTTGAAATAAGAGGGATTTAAATTTATAGAAGAGGGATTACTTTTGAAATAGGAGGATCCTATTTAAAATAGGAATATATAACATTCACAATCATCACCATGTCATACATCTAAATTAGTTCTCTCTCTCTCTCTCTCTCTCTCTCTCTCTCTCTCTCTCTCTCTCTCTCTCTCTCTCTCTCTCTCTCTCTCTCTCTCTCTCTCTCTCTCTCTCTCTCTCTCATAGACACACACACACACACAAGAAGTATTTTTTTGAATTTTCAACCAATATTAAATTTTAATTAGATTGAATTATGATTTATCACAATTTTTTTAGATTAAATTTTAATATATCAAGTTTTGACTCAGAGTGCATTAGGTATTATCATAATTGAATTATAATATCCTATTATCATTACATTAGGGTATATCATGTTGTGATTAATTTTTTCATTAAGGTATATTGGGTTTTTTTTCATATCGTATTAGGATATTTTACCTTTTAATAGATGTTACATTAACTTGTATGTCATAATTGCACTAGAATATTTTTCAACTTCATTCCATTACTTTCTCAAAGCTTTGTTAGGATTTTTTTAAAATGTTATAATCATTCTATTAGTTTATCAATGTTATATTAGTGAATATTTTTCATATCATATAATCAAGTGTTTCAATACTTTATCAAATCTATATTAGGGAAAAATTTCATATCATGTAATCACTGCACTATTTTGTCAAATATTTCACAAGCAAAAGTTTGCATATTATGTAATCATTGCATTACTTAGTCAAAGTTATGATAGGTTTGTTTTTTTTTTTTTTTTTTTTTGTATAGATTAATTATTGTATTACTTTTTAAAATCTTCTATAGGGAAATTTTTGCATATATTATATTAATTTCCTTAATTTTTCAAATTTATGTTAAGGTATGTTTTGCATATCTTGTAATCAATACAATACTTTATAAACTATATGTTAGGTAATTTGCATATAATTTAGTCATTGCATTATTTTTTCAAATATTTGATATAAAATTTTTGTGCATATCATATAATAATTCATTAAATATTTAAATATTTATAAGGTTTTTTAATATAAATTTGGTATTAGATACTTGACCATTTCAGTTTTGACTAATTTTTAACATATATGACTTGTGCAGACACAATTGAATTTTATTAACATTCTATCCTAGCCATTGACTTACCTATGGGATTGACATTCCTTATTTATCATCATTCACATGTCATACCTCCATATATTTTATCAAATAGTTTATCATCCTAATCACATTATTACCTAATCTCAGATCACCATTTCCTATCTCCTAAATGGATCTAGTCATACTTAGATGGATCTAATTATTGGATATGTCTGCCTTGACCAAACCCATATTTATATTCTCTAATGAATATTTCACCAAATTTAAACCTTTAATTTAAGTCATCCTACACATTTCACATGTAGTTTCAAAGGAAAATTACCAAAAACATCTCCTACATATACACATCAAGACTAAATAAGTTCCTATTTAATAAGCATCTAACACTTGTATATAAAATTACTTGTAGACTGATGAATAAATTTACACATCCTTAATGAACTACCCTAAAACATAAAAATCTATAAAACCCCTCAAAGTACTAGCCACCAAGTCAAGTATGAATACTGATGCAAGTTCAAAATCATAGACTGTCAAATATTAATAGCCACACATGTTACTTTCTATATAATTATATATTTGTTGATAACATGAAAATTTACATGGGAGAACTACATGTAAATTGATATATATTATGAGTATCATAATGTAGACAACGTTTAACCATTCATAAGGTAGTAGTTGGGGTTTACTCATAATGAAAAAATATTAACATTAGAATTGAGTGATTCCAAGTATGAACAAAATTAAGTGAAAGACCCATTATATACTTCTTGACATAAAGACAAATTTTTTATTTATTTACACATCCATATGTAGGAAATAATAAATAGATTAGGTCACTATATATTTTTAACTAGGGGTAAACATCATTGGAGGTTTCTATAAAGAAGAGGTTGAGGCCAATAGAACATATAGTTTGGGGCACATCAATGTGTGGGTACACATTGATCCATGTGTAACTCTAAACTAAGTACCTTATCCTTTTGGTTAATTTATATAAATAAAAATGCAATAAATTAATATTCTTTGAATTTTAAATTGAGATCTTCAAAATTTAGATGAATCTTGTACACTCTATATTAATCTCAGGTTTTATATTAATTATATTGCATTAGTAGAAGACAAGTTAAAATATTTTAGTGAACCTAATCCCTTTATTGAGGATAGCAAAACTTAGGTTTCCATCAAGGCTTCATCCTCATTTCTTAGGGTTTCATATTTTTGTATTAGGGTTTTAGATCTAATTTTTTATATCTATTTGTCATAAAGGAGTTATGAAATAATCATTATTTTTATGATCAGTTAATGATTACTAGTTCATTTTATACTCTAAATAGTTACATTTTTTAGAGTTTGGATATGGTAGGGAGACGTATCAATAGTTATGTATATTAATTTAGCCCTCCAATAAATGCATTTTTATGAATACCAATTATTTTATAGATAATTTTTTGTGGAGGTGAAGTCATATTTATCATTTAGTGTGTTTAAGTAGAACAAAAATCACATTTTGAATTGATTTGAAATAGAAAATTTAAAATACGCTAGAAAATAAATGTGACCAAAACTTTTACATTGAATATTTTATATTTGTGAGGGTGCTTTGTCATCATATGATTCACACTTTACACTATTATCTAGTCAAAGTTATACAATCACATATAGAGTTAACACCCACTTTTTAATAAAATGTAAATAACTATTAACTCATTTTTTCCCCAAATAATATCCCAGATATTGGTACCACACAACTATTAACTCCTCTCCCATATCCCTCTAAGAGATAGTAGACTATTGGAGGAAAAAATAGATAATTAAATAATATGAGGAAAGGCTTATAAATTTGGCATATTTATTATTTATTAATCAACCATATTTTAAAGTGATGATATACAATGCCCACATATTCATTTAGTACTTAAATGAAGTTAAGATTTTTGTTTTCTACAAATCCATAAAATGATTGAGTCATATTTTTCTAAAAATGATGGGATAATAAATAATATAGATTTTCAAAATATCGTAGAGGCAAACAATGTATTTTGGCCATGTAACTAAATTGTCTGAGGCAAGAAATGTATTTATGTCATGTATTCAAATTATCTCATTCATTATAGGTCTTTTAAAAAAATTGAAGATGAATGGTGATATAAAAGGAACTATCCTAAACAATTTTATGTTTGAGATCTAGCCATAAATCTTGCTCCCTTAGCTTAAACAATCAACAAAGTAGACTATGTAACATGCCATTGTTTTTAACTTTCTATTAATTTGGTGACATACAAATAATGTAGAGATTTGATCACAAACATTAAGCTTGTCTTAGCTAGTCCATCTTGTACCATTGTTAAACAATCTAAAAATAATTATTCATGACACTAAATTATTTGAGTTGAGAAATAAAATAAAATATTTTTATTAATTGCTGAAAATAATATATGTAGATTTAACTATTAATCCTCTCAACCATTTCAATATTATTTCGGTATGTGTTTTTAATAATTATCACATTATCACTCTAACGAACATGGGACAAGTAATGTGTATTTAGGCTCTCGCTCTCTCTCTCTCTCTCTCTCTCTCTCTCTCTCTATATATATATATATATATATATATATATATATATATATATATATATATATATATATATATATATATATATATATATATATATATATATATATATATTCTTAGATAAATCTATGTAAAATACGCTGAGATAAATCATTCTTGAGGTGCCTACATTATACTATATTTGTGACATAAGTGGAATAGGCACCTTGAGAATGATATCTCTTAGTGTCTTTTACATATATTTATCTAAGATAGGTACACTAATAGAAACTTTGTGTTTTGTATATTTATTTGACATATAATATGAAGTTTTTCATAAAAATTGAAATGTATATTATCCATTACATTAAATCATATAAAATTATAATACATATTACATTAAATCACCCAAAACATTAATCTACATAATCTAAAATTCTCAATCTAAATATTTATTTAGTAATGATCAAAATGTATCATACACATCACATAAAATGTCAAATAATGAATAAGTACAACATCACATAAAATGTCAAATAATAAATAAGTACACAATTTTTTTCATAATTACATGAAATTATTTTTCCTCTAAGAGTTTTATTATCTCTTCCTCAACTTTCCATTTGGAGAATTATTTTCCATTTTTTAGCCTTTCATAGAATTAATATGTAAATGGTGGTAATATTATTACTCCTTCCATGGAATTTACATAGGATATAGTGACAAATGTTAATATTATTCTTTCTCTTTGAATTATATCAATTGTGGATTTTGAAAGGGTGAAAACTTATGATTTGTGTATTTTTAATGCCCAATCTCAATGTAAGGGTAGCTAGATTGTACATCCCATTTGTATTGGTACAATTAGAATTGCATATGGAGTTTCATATTTAAACACATGAGTATTTATGAAAATTGATAATAACATATGTTGGTGGTTCTAGTGGGGCACTCCTAGGTTTGTAGATTATACTTTTGATATACCCTAGAGCTCCATTTACAAGGCCTACTTCTATCTAAAGATTTGAAGTTAACATGACCCTTTCATCAATATAAATTAGTATCTCCACATCAAGTTCATAATTTGGACCTCCCATTGTTGCATTGGCACTTCCTACTTTGGTTGGAATGCCACGTGCAACCAATCTTTTCAATGAATATAATTTTATCTTATTGTGGTTATGCACATTATCATTTGTGGAAAAAAAATGAATAAAATTATCAAACTCTTCATTTGTGGCTCTATCTATTCCAACATTAGTTATGTTCATCAATAAATTCTAATCATTTATTATCAAATTTGCATCTCTTATATTTGAGAGTAGTCGACAAAACCTTTGTTGTTCATCACTTTCTCCTTCATGTATAAATATCATATCCAAAGTAACATATATTTTGAATTCTTCCCATAATAGATTTTCTCATTTGATGCTATTGTATGTTGTTCTATCACTAATAGTAGGAAGCTGATCAAAATCTCCAACCAAAATAATAGATATACCACAAAAACTTATGTTCGTATTTTTAGGAAATGCTTGATGGAGTCTAGAGTCTATGTTTTTTAGAAATTTTTTCTCATATAATCTCATTTCATCAATAAATATGTATTTTGGGTGGTAGATATACTCTTGGAAACTTGTATGTCTTGTTCCTTATAATTCAATAAAATCCACAATTAGGATTCAAAGCTGTATGTGGATACCCGAGTCACCAATATTAAATGTTTTAACTCCATTTTATCCAAGTAATAGAGTTGGAAATCACTATAGGAATATTGCATCTTGAAAATCTCTATGAATGATACCTATAAGATATGATTTTATTATTCATATTATTCATTAGACTACCATGCATAAGGGAGATGTATTTTAACTTGCATCAAAATGTGTCATAACAATATCAAGTGTTTTTTCTTGTTTGGAACCCAAGGTTTCATAATACATCTGTGGTGTTATATCATCATCTATAATAAATCAATTATATTTCATGGTGATTATGAATATGATCAATTTATTTATGTATTCTTCACTTCTAGATTCATTATTACATAATTCTTTTATGTCAATATATCTTCTTCTCAATTTATCTATCTTATTAACTCCATAACTTGGCCACATTATATCCTAGATATGATTTCCCACTCATGTTCCATTATGTTTTGTTGAACATGTTTATTATCTTAATCTTCAATATCACCATAACTTTTAATATCTTTTGTAATTTTTCTTGTCTCCACATGCCAATAGTTATAATTGAATAAATCCCAATTTGATATTATTTATTCATCATCAATTCCAATATCTCTTTTTATATCACAAAATGGCTTGTAAAGTAATAAATCAAACTTATAGAAATCAATCCATTTATTTTATTCACATGTAGGGATGAAGGAAATCCTTCGAAATACTATCACTATATTTTTAATACTTCTTGCCTCCCATTTGTTATTTTTTTTTCCTTGGATTATATGTCCAAGATCTATCTACTTCAATAAGTGATGTGATTTCACTGGTAAAAGGCCTATTATTATATCTATTAATGAAAGACATTGTATGATCTTCATGATCATCTTCTTCATTTTTTTATACACATTTGAACACCTGATGTGAAACATTAAAGTTCATAAATTCTCTATTGCTCTCTACGAATAGAAGGTCTAATAACATGTGACATGTTTTTTATGCCCCAATATCTCTTTCATTAATTATCTCAGTTAGAAGTATTATATATGCTTTTCCTTCTAATTCATCAGGGTTTTCAATGTTTGAAATCCACATCAACATTTGATGATAAGTTTCATAACTCTTATCTTTCTTTGTCGCATACTTAGTAATGTATTTGACTATGACATATTTGGATAGAATAAGTTTCCAATCTATATTTTCTCTCCATCGCTATAACATATAAATATTATGTGTATTGACTCTATCATAATTTATTGAGGCTCAAATTTTTTATCTCCTATGTCTAAGTCTTAATATAATTTTGATCCATTAAGATTCAATGGCCATGGTGCACCATACCTAGAAGAAATAATAAATCAACTATTAGTTATTTTTAAAATATTATGCATAATTTTTATAAAACTATTTATGCAATTAAAAATATTACCTAAAAATCATTTTTCCTACTTTTTTTACATAGGTAAACACCCTTTCTACACATTGCATGTCAATATAAACAAATAAGTACCTCTTTATAATCATGCTCCATATCCACTTATGTAATTTGTATTATTTTTAAAAGGCATGGGTGTTTCATAAAATTTTGACATGCCTAAAATTAATGATGTATAATATTTTTTTAGTTACATTGACAAATATAGATATTGCATAAAACATAGACTCCCTAATGACTAATAGCATACTTATATGGTTCATTGCTGTGGATATTCCTATGAATTATAAGCATCAACAATAGAACGGAAGTAATTCTCAATATTTTTTCATTCAAAATCACTCTTCCAATCATGTTTATCCACATTTGGTGTTTTGTCTAACCATATGAATCCATGCACATGTGGTAAAAATCTATGTTCCCATTCATATCTAGACCAACAATATTTTACTTTCATTCAATTTTGCAATATCTCCTAAAGAGAAATTTAATGTCAAAAGTGCATATATAATTTTCCACTATATGAGGATAATAAATAATATTCTATCTTCACCAAATTTTGGCTTCTCATGGACCTCTTGGTGGAGTTCCTAGCATCAGAGTATGTAAATTAGGCCAATACATGCCAACTACACTCCATGTGATTAAAATGGTAGGTGATCTAGTTTGATGCAACATGTCTATTAATTCACCATGACATTTTTCTCAATATAATATTATACCCCTTAATGAGGTTCTAAACTACATCAAATGATATGATAAATGGGAGTGGGGTACATTATCCATATACTCACATAACTCAGTAATAGTGATTAATATCTCTTAAATGTTTCTTTTCATGAACACTACACTTCAATTTTGTGCACAATGTCTCACTATAATTTTCATAATGTAATATATAAATCATGAAAGTCATCCAAAATGGTGATCCCTATATTGAATTAAATGTTTAAAAACATCATGTTGATGTACTCATTTCAATCATTTCATTAGGAAACAATGTTTTAAATGCCAGATCAAGTAATCCTAATGTGATATACAAGCTTAATGGATATGCTCCAATCTCTGACCAGTCAATCACTGATACATGATCTACATTAAGGTAATTTACCCATGCATGGATTAATTCCATCTTTCTTAGTGCATTATGGGGTTTAAATGGCATTTAAGTTGTGTGACAAATGATATTTATTTCATCCATCTTCATTAGTGGACCCAAAAATATAACTTCATTTACATTAGATTAAAATTACATATGGACAAAGTTCATCTGGTTAAAGATATTTTCATCATAATCATGTGTAAAATCATTGAGTGCATTTTTATTAATCTAAACATTTGAATAAAACATGACATATTATATTTTATATTTTAGTGTCTTATATATTTTTATTTATTGATAGTAAATTTGGAACTTGTTTTATCTTGATTCTTTTGTCAAACTATAATTCATTCGTAAATCTTTTATTTCATGTGTTCAAACCTTGGCAATAATTATCGTGTGAAATTTATTGTATGTCCTTTATATTTATATTGGCCTCATGTTGCATGTGTCACTTGTATAGTGGGTTGACATGATCTCTTAACATTTCCTCATCTTGTGTTAAGTTTGCAAGTTCTGGTGGTTGTGATCCATGATCCATATTATTCAATGCTAAGAACTAGAGATGACCTTTCACTTGTTGAAATCTATTACACTTAGGACCTTCAGGGGTTTGATAAACATTTATTCAAATATAACTTTCTTAACAAATATAGAACATTCTTAGTGAAGAAATATTATCTAAGCCATGCTATAAAATCATTTAAAATGTTTTTAAAAATCTCCCAACCATTCCACTAGGATTAGTTATATTTTTCTCTCTTTCAATTTCTATATCTTGCATTTTTTAATCTTCTTTTAGCTTGTAAAGTTGAATCTTCTTCTAAATCATTATTTTACATTCATCTTCTTGTAGGATAAGATGTTGTTTACTCTTGTATGTCTTTATTTTGTGTAATATTTACAACATCAACATCCATTTTGACTTGAAATTCATTATTGTGTGTTTGGATAACTGATATATAGATATTGAGTTTGCTTCTTCAAAATTGATGTCAACATTATGAATCAATCACTGCTAGTGCCTTCGAGATGTTTCATGATGAAGTTCCTATTTATGTTGTGTTTTTACCTCAGTTAATTGATCTGAATGAAGTTATCTTTTTAATCTTGTTATTAATACATATTGTTCATATTGAGATACTTATGATCTAATTTCTTTCATCTTATCTGCATGTTGCCTCTTTTTTTCTTCTAATTATTTAATTGTCAATTCACCCTTGCATTCTTGAAATATTTATCTATCAATATCGTTTCAACTATTTATTTCTTCCTCTCTCTATACATATTTCATTTTTTATTGTCTTCATCTATGACATTGTGTTTGATATTAGTTTTGTTATTCTCTTTGATATTCTCTTCACTATCCTTTGTTTGCAAAATTCAATTTTGGTCAAGCTATATCTACACAATTTTTAAGTAAATCATGTTACATCAAATACAATTAACATATTTCATTTGATCATTATGGGATATGTAAATCATATCCATAATTCACAAATATATAGAAACATCATATATGTATATATGTACATACATACATACATACATACATACATACATACATAATTATTTATACATATCTACTAATTAGGTCATTTTTAATATATTAGTTTGGTTAACTTACACATAATTTTAAATGTCATTTTACACACATACATACATAGATACATGTATGTATGTATGTAAAATGATATTTAAAATTCTGTGTAAGTTAACTAAACTAATATATTAAAAATGACCTAATTAGTAGAGATGTACAAATAATTAATATATCTACTAATTTTGGTAATCATATATAGTTACAAGGAATATGAAATTATCTAGGTTAATTTTAAATCATTATGAGGGTAACGTAAGGTAATTTAACTAATTAACCTACATTTATCCTACATTTATTGCATCACAACTAAGGTGAGATAATAAAAAATATATTTTATCTGCTATTGTGTTGATATTAATAATACCTTAATAAAAATAATTACCCATTGTTAATTATTAACTGATATTATGACTAATATTTTATTAACTTTCATAAGTGGAATATCTCTTTATGAATGTTTAGATACTTGGATATTAGTTTATAAGATATCATTGCTCCCAATGTTGTTTTTGTATAACAATGTTATTCAAATTTAATTAAAAAGTAATTTAATAGAGTATTAATCACATTGTGCAAAAAGGGGAAATTGAAAGGAGGCACCACACATTCTAGAATAGACACAAATGCCTTATAAATAAATTAATAACCAATTTTTTTGGGACCATCCATCAAATTAGATTTATCTGGTAAACATAAAAATTGATTGCAACAAAGAAATAAAAACTAGATAGAACTTATAGTAGGTATGCAACAAATAACTAGTTTTATTTTATTTGATTACATTCTTAATAGGCCATAACATAATAGATAAATTAGAAAATAGTTCATGACATTGGTGCATATGTCCAAGATTATTTTTTATGACATTGTTGTATTCTTGATAGGCTGTGACATGGTAGACCAAAACTAAAAACAAAAACTTCTAGAAGAAATGACCATAGATTTAACATGAAAAATAGATTTATAACAAAGCAACAGATTTAACTTTTTATTTCTTTGTATTTTTTTAACATTGCCTTATGTATTTATTTTATTTTATATCATCGCTAGTTTGATTGTTTGTTTGTTTATTTTTTAATTAATTTGATTTTTATTTATAATGTTTCAAAGCTAATGTTGGTTGATTTAAATATTGTGTTGGCCATTATCAAATTTTTATTTATATTGTGTCCATTGTTATGACATTAGGCTCTCTCTTTCCCCCTCTCCCATTTTACAAACTTGTGAACTCTCAAGTCCTTTTCCTTCTAATTAAACAAAATCCACAATTGGAATTCGAAGTTGTGTAAGGATAGTTGAGGCACCAATATTGAATATTTCAACTCCATTTGATCCAAGTAATAGAAGTGGAAATCACTCTAGGAATTTTGCATCTTAAAGAGATCAATAAATGACACCTATCAAATATGATTTTATTATTCCTACTATTCCTTAGACTATCATGAACAAGGGTGAAGTATTTTGACCTTCATGAAAATGTGTCATAACCATATCAAGTGTTGATTTTGGTTTGTCAGCCAAGGTTTCATAATTCATCACTTGATCTATATCATCATCTATAATAAATCTATTATATTTCATGGTGATTATGAATTTGATAACTTTATTTATGTTTTCTTCACCTCTATATTCATTATTACATAATTCTTGTCTATTAATTTCTCTTCTTCCCAACATATCTATCTGACTAACTTCTATAATTTGGACATGTTGTATTCTAGCTATGATTTCCCACTCATTATCCATTATGTTTTGTTGAATATATTGATTATCTTCATCTTCAATATCACCATGACTTTCAACATATTTTGGAACTATTCTTTACTCTACATGGATATAGTTATAATTGAATGAATCCCAATTTGATATTATTTCTTCATCATCAATTCTAATATCTCTTTGTATATCAAAAAATGACTTGTAAATTAATAACTCTAACTAATATAAATCAATCCATTTATTTGATTCACATGTAGGGATAAAGGAAAACTTTGGAAATAATCTTGCTATAGCTATAATAGTCCTTTCCTCCCATTTTTTTGTCTTTTTTTCACCTTGGATTATATGGCCAAGATTTGTCTCCTTCAACAAGTGATGTGATTTCTATGGAGAAAGGCATATTATTGTATCCATAAAAGAAATACATTGTATGCTCTTCATGACCATCTTATTCATTTTTATCTACATGTTTTAACACCTAACATGACATTCAAGTTCATAAATTATCTATTGATCTCTACTAATGGAAGGTCCAACAACATGTGACATGTTTCTTTTACCCCAATGTCTCTTTTAGAAACTATCTCAGTTATAATTCTTCTATATGATTTTCCTACTAATTCCTCAGGGTTTTCAATGTTTACAAATCACATCAACATTTATGATAATTTTCATAACTCTTCTCTACCTTTGCTACATACTTAGTAATGTATTTGACCATGACATGTTTAGACGGAATAGGTTTCTAGTCTACATTTTGTCTTCATGGATGTAATATATATTAATTATGTGTATTGATTGTATCATCATTTTTTGCAAGATCAAACTTCTTATCTCTTGTGTATAAGTCTTCATATAATTTTGATCCACTAAGATTCAATGGCCATGGTGCACCATACCTAGAATAAATAATAACTCAATTATTAGTTATTTTATAAATATTAAGTACTATTTATATGATTGAAAATCTTACTTACAAACCATTTTTAATATTTTCTTACATAGGTAAGCACTCTCTTTACATATTATATGTCAATTTACACAATTAAGTAGCTCTTCATAATTAAGCTCCCTGTCTACCTATGTAAGTTATCTTGTATTTAGAAGGCATGCATGTTGCATAAAATTTTGACATACCTAAAATTAATGATTTTTTTAATACACCAAAAAATATATATATTGCATAAAACATATATTACTTGATGATTGATAACATACCTGTATGTTTCATTAGTGTGGATCTTCCCAATAATTCCAAGCATCAACAATAGAATGGAAGTAATTCTCAGTATTTTTTCATTCAAAATCACTATTCCATTCAAATTTATCCACATTTGGTGCTCCATATAACCATATGAATCCATAAACATGTGGTGAACCTCTATGTTGCCATTTATATCTAGACCAATAATATTTTACTTTATTTCATTTTTCCAATATCTCCTTACAAAAAATTGAATGTTTCAAATGCATATAATGTGCCACTATATGAGTATAATCAATAATATTCTATGTTTACCAATTTTTGGCTTTTCATGGATCTCTCAATGGCATTCCTTACATTAATTCATGTAGTTCAGGCCAATACATGTTAGTTGCTCTCAATGTGAATAAAATGGTAGGTGATCTAATTTTATACAACACGTCCATTAATTCACCATGACATTTTACCCAATATGAACTTGCACCCCTCAATGAGGTTCCAAATCACATCAAATGATCTGATATATGGGAGTGGGGTACATTGTCCATATGTTCATGTAACTTAGTAGTAGTGATTGACATTTCTTCAATGTTTTTTCACAAACACTACACTTTAATTTTGTGCATAATGTCTCACGATAATGTTCATCATGTAATATCTAAATCATGGATTTCAACCAAAATGATGATCCCTATATCAAAATATATGTTTAACAAATTCATGCAGATGTACTCATTTTTAACCATGGTTCTATCCAATCACATCTTCCATTAGGAAATAATATTGAAAATTCCATATCAAGTAATCCTAATGTGACATACTCAATTATAGGAGGCTCTCCAATCCTTGACCAATCAATCATTGATCCATGATTTGCAGTAGGGTTATTTACCCATGCATCGATTAATTCCACATTCTTTGGTGCTTTAGGGGGTTTAGAGTCCACTTAATTTGTGTGATAAATGATATTTATTTAATCAATGTCCATTAGTGGACCTAAAAATAAAACTTCATTTTCATTAGAATCAAATTACATATGGACAAAGTTTAGTTGGTTAAATATATTTTCATCATAGTTGTGTGTAAGATCGTTAAGTACATTTTCATCAATATAAACATCTGAATAAAACATGCTTTACTTAGTAGTTTAGTGCCTTATATACTTTATTTATATTGATAGTAAAGTTTTAATTTATTCCATGTTAATTTCTCCATTGAACTATAATCATTGGAAAATATTTTATTTGATGTGATAAAACCTTAGCAATTTCTTTTACTTCTTTTTAAAAATTGATTGTATGTCTTTTATATTTATATTGGCCTCCTATTGCATGTGTTACTTGTAGGATTGGATTGACATGAGCTATTAACATTTCTCAAATTATGTTAATTTTGCATGTTCTAGTGTTTGTGGTTTAGGATCCATATTATTCGATGTTGAAAATTGATTATGATCTTTTTCTTGTTGACATATATTGGACACAGGGCCTTTAGGGGTTGAAGAAATATTTATTCCAATATAACTTTATTGACAAATATATGACATGCCTGGTGAAGCAATATTGTCTAAGTCATGTTATAAAATCATTTGAATTTTTTTTAAATCTCTCCCAACTAATCCATCAAGATCAATTATAATTTTCTCTCTTTCAATTTCTATATCTTGAATTTTTATTCTTTTTTTAGGTTGTGAAGTTAACTCTTCTTTTAAATCATTATTTTCCATTCATCTTCTTCTTGTAGGTTGAGATGTTGTTTGACCTTGTATATCTTTAGTTTTTGCAATATTTATAAACATCGATATCCATTTCAACTTGAAATGTATTATTTGATGTTTGGAACACATGGTCTATCTATATCAAGTTTTTTTCTTCAAAATTGATGTCAACATAATGAATCAATCATTGGTAGTGCTTTGAGAGGCTTCACGATTGAGTTCTTGTTTATGTTATCTTTTTTCCTAGGTTAATTGATACGAATGCATTTTTATTTTAATATTATTCTTAGTACATATTATTCATCTTGAGATGTTTGTGATCTAATGTATTTCATCTTATCTACATGTTTCCTTTTTTCTGCTTTTAATTGTTCAATTGTCAATTTACCCTTGCATTCTTAAAATCTTTATCTGCCACTGTCATTTTGACTCTTTTTTTCTTCCTCTTTTTTACACATTTCATTTTTTTTGTCTTGATTTATGATATTGGATTTTATATTATCTTTGTTGTTCTCTTTGATATTATCTTCATTCTTCTTTATTTGTAAAATTTAATTTTGGTCAATTCATATCTACATAATTTTTTAAGTAAATCATATTACATCAAATATAGATCTAAGATATTACATCACACACACACACACACACACACACACACACACACACACACACACACACACACACACACACACACACACACACACACACACACACACACACACACACACACACACACACACATCAAATATAGATCTAACATATCGCATATATATACATCAAACATAGATCTAACATATTACATTTCATTATTATGGGAAATGTAAATCATATTTATCACACACACACACACACACACACACACACACACACACACATCAAATATAGATCTAACATATCACATATATATAAATCAAACATAGATGTAACATATTACATTTCATTATTGTGGGAAATGTAAATCATATTTATCACACACACACACACACATCAAATAAAATAATTTAAAAATATATAAAAAAACAAATAAATTAAAACATATATTAATAATTTATTAAAATGATATTTAAGATTTTGTGTAAGTTTTAGATTAAGGTAAAAATAGGTTTTGAAGGGACCCTGAAACCCTGAAACAAAGGGAGAAGGATAAAACAGTAACGCCCACAGGTAAAGCCTAAAACCTACTTCAAAGAAGTATCAAAATCAGGTTTACATACACCTGAAACCTCTAAAAAAGAAAATCAAAAGATAGACCCCAGGTTTTACAGAGACCTGGAAACTCCATAGGAAAGAGAAAACAAAAAACCAGGTAACAAGACTAGTTTACGCAACCAACTAAAAGAACCAAGATCTATTCTTCTAGTTCCAAAATCATCTTCACTGCTTCTTTACCTTTCACAGCAGTGTCCTTTATGGCAATAGCCGCCTGCATGGCTCCCTCTTGCATTGCTTTATTTCTTGAGCTCTGTCTAGTTCTCTTGTTAGGCCCCTCCAAGGATTTGATTTCCTCATTTGCTCTTTTTCTAATGTTTACAGTAGCAGCACATATGCTAGATGTAACCTCCTCCATCTTCATTCTGCTTTTCTTAATGAGTTCCCTTAGGTTGTTCTCATAGTCTTTGAGTTTTATGGGAATATCCCTCATCTGCTTTTCCATGTTATTGATTTTGTTCCAAACTGCCTCTTGGTTACCTTCCATCATTTCCATTTTCTTATTGAGTTCCATTATCTCCTTATACATCCATAAATCAAATTGAAGAGTAGCATCTGATTTGCAATTGGCCAATCTCGTTGATGGGTGCCTTTCGTCATTCTGCCTTTTATCACTCCAATCTTTTGGGTTCTTTTTTGGACTATTTCCAGCTTCTTCTATGTGATCTTCACTTTCCATTCATTTTTGTTCCTTAGTTTCAACAGGGCTTTCATTTTGGTTACTAACATCCTTAACGTGAGCTCCCATTTCTGTTACTTGGCTGGCGACTTGAACTAGATTTTCCCTCTCATTTATCGAAATAGGGTCCTCAAAAGGATCATCCAGATCTTTTTCAGTTTCCTCAAACACTTGCTGGTTTTCCTCAGAATCATGGTTAAGATTTTGTGTAAGTTAATCAAACTAATATATTAAAAATAACCTAAATAATAGAGATATACAAATAATTAATATCTCTACTAATTTTGGTAATCTTATATAGTTAGAAGGAATATGAACTTATAAAGGTTAAACTTAAATGATTATAAGGGTAACCTAAGGTAATTTAACTAATTAACATGTAGTTATCCTACATATATTGCATCATAGCTAAGGTGATATAATACAAAAGTTGTTTTATCTACTATTGCATTGATATTAATAATATTTTAATAGATGTAATTACCCATTATTAATTATTATATGATATTATGATGCATATTTGTTTAACTTTCAAAAGTGGAATATTTGTTTGGATCTTACTTTATAAGATATCATTGCTCCCAATGTTGTTCCTGTATTTCAATGTTATTCAGAGTTAATTAAAATGGAATTCTATAGAGTATTAATCACACAATAGAAAGGGGTAGTTGAAAGGAGGCACCACACTTTTATGAATAGACATAAATGTCTTGTAAATAAATTAATAAACATTTTTTTTGGGAGAACATCCATCAAATTAGATTTATTTGGTATACATTATAATCGATTACAACAAAGAAATAATAACTAAATAGAACTTATAATAGGTATGCAACAAATAATCAATTGTATTTTCTATATATATATGATTAAAGTGTAGATGTCAACAAAGATGATTTTATATATATATAGAGAGAGGATAAAGGATCTTTACAATATTTGGTTCAACGTACATAAATCAAAAATAAAATAAAAATTATGGGTTATATCGGGTGCAAATACATTTTTCTATTTTTTCATATACATATTGATGTTGGATTTTTGGCATCCCTAACTCTCTATCAAATCTCATGCATACAACAAATACATTATCATACATTATATTTGCTTTGCCTAGAGTTCTCATGGATTTTTCATATACATTTTGATATTTTGACATCGTATGTTGCCATGGATTGAGATAAAGTGATGAACATCTTAATTTATATATCAGCGATAACATAAAACAAAAAAGCATGGGATCGTAATTTTGAGTTTGTAGAAAATAAAATGACGTCAAATGAGTGGATTAGATAAAAGAGGGAGTGGAATTAATAGGAGTGTATTTTAAAAAAGGACGAACCTGTTTGAAATAGGAACAGCCCACATTTACAGCTATCACCATATTATACGTCAAAATTAATTAATTTTTATTATAATACATATTTTTTTATATTTCATGAATCTTGATTTTATGTTTTCTAAAAGCTTTGTAGTTGTAGTGGCATGTTGGTGCATTTTTTTCCTTTGGATGAAGACCCTTTTGCGAAATAGTAAGTAAAATATTTATTGAATTTTAATTAGGATTTATTACATTTTTATTTAAACTATATTACTGTATTTTTATTTTTGATTGAGATTTCATTTGGTTATATTGTAATTGAATTATAATATATCATTTAATTTATGAGATTGTATTATGATATTTAACATTTTGATTAATATTGCATTACATTGTATGTTATAATAGTGTTATAATACTTTATATACAAAATTTAGCATATCATATAATCATTCATTAATTTTTTAAAGATTTGGAAGAGTGTGTGTGTGTGTCTATATATATATATATATAAGTAGATACTTGACAATATCAGTTTTGACCAATCTTTAACATGTATGTTTTGTGCATGCATAATTGACTCTTGCTTACATTTTCTCTTATCCAATCACTTACATATGGGTTCAAACTTCCCTATTTATCATCATTCACATATAATATCTGCCTAATCTATGGAAATTTTTTTATCATCCTAAGCAGATTGTCTCTCAAACTGAGATCACTATTTCTTATCTCTAGGACAATTTTGGTCATAGTCAGATGGATATGGTTACTTGAGATATCTGCCATGGAATACCCCATTTGGATTCTCTTTCACATATATATTAACCAAATTCAAACCCTCCATTTAGGTCAGATTACATGTTTTGGATCTTGGTTTGGTAGAAAATTACCAAAAAAGTCTCCTATATATACACATCAAGCCTAATATTATTTCTATCTAGCAAGCATCTAAAAAATTACTTTTACATTGAGGAATACATCTGCACATTCTTGAAAAACTTACGTAAAGCATACAAATGGATAAAACCCATAAAAAAAACCACCAATCCAAGTCTAAATACCATTGCAAGATGAAAATCATAGATTCTCAGGTGTTGAAATACACACAATTTACACTACATACTAGTATATCATTGTTGAACACACACATAGCTAGACATGAGAAATACATATAATTTGAGCCTTGTTCAAAGTATTTAAATGTATGCAACACTCAACCACATATTTGGGGAGGTCGAGTGTGGGGGTTGGTGATTGGGATCATCTCAAAGCATCCTATCTAAGCCCTTGTTATTGAGGAAATAAATATTTAAAGTGGAGTTAGGGTTTGATAGTGAAAGAGCACAAATATACATCTATATAGAAGACTGAACCTTTGAAATTGTATAGATTACCTAATTAAATAGGCAAGTAGAGTAATCTATGGTGGAACATTTAGACACTTCTCATAGGGATAGGTCTAACAGAGATCAAAAGAATCCAATCACCACAAGTGTCTAGGCATTACTAGATTTAGCTGGACACCTCATTATTATTCATTCAGTACCAATGTCTTATCACTATCTGCTAACATGCATGCTCTCTTCCAAGAATTTATGCCATGAAAAAAATTGCAGGCTTTGGCTTTGTTTAATAGAAGGCACATAAGGCAAGAGCGTGTATGTCACTGCATGGTCATGAATAGGCCTCATGGAGGCTAAATATTTGTGAGGATCCAGTTAATGGCATATGTACATCCAATGAATTTCAAGGTAGAGCGCATGCTTTGATTCCTGCAACCTTTGAATTTTTACTCCTCCTGCTTATTTACGAATAATTTTATATTTCGTGAAAGTGTTATGAAATAACCATTAATTTTATGATTATTTAATGGTTACTCTTTATATATATATATATATATATATATATATATATATATATATATATATATATATATATATATATACATATATATATATATATACATATATATATATATATATATATACATGTATATATATATATATATACATATATATATATATATATACATATATATATATATATACATATATATATATATATACATATATATATATATATACATATATGTATATATATATATATATATATATATATATATATATATATATGTATATATATATGTATATACATATATGTATGTATATATATATGTATATACATATATGTATGTATGTATATATATATATATATATATATATATATATATATATATATATATATATATATAATACACCTTTTAGAGTTTAGACATGGTATGGGAGAGTATTAATATTCATGTATTTTAATTTGGCCATCCAATAAATATGTTGTATTGATATTAATTGATATAACGATAATTATTTGTTAAAGGAAAGTCATATTTTTTGTTTGGTATATTAATTGATATATGGACAATTTTTTGTAGAGGGAAAGTCACAAATTTTATTTGGTATGTTAATTGATATAGGATAATTATTTGAGCTGCCTTTTTGTTTGACATGCTAATTAATATATGAACAATTTTTTGTAATGGAAAAGTTGTATTTTTTATTTGATATATTTAAATTAAAAAAAAAAAAAAAAATTATCGAAAAGGTTGTAGTTTGATTTTTGAGGATGATAGTTGCTTATATCCATTCACCAAGGTACAAATCTTTCTAAGTATTCGATACAGAAAGTCAAACAGTTAAGTCTAGGATTGTGCCTTTGGTTACTTTGACAACATAATGTTTAAGGCCAAGATTGTACCCTAGATGACTTTGACAACATGAATACCCTTCACTAATGACTGCTTAACCAAAAAACTCACCGATTTAAATGTACGCTTACTCATCATTATAATCTACTATATATTTATTTCCAAAATATAAATTGAAATACTGACATTCTCTATAATTTAATAATTCCATATAAATATTGTCTGTTAAAATATACACAAAAATGAAAAAAATTATATTTTAAATTAATTTAAAATAAAATATTTAAAATACATTAAAAAATAAGTATAAACATAACTTAAACATTAAATATATTATAATTATAAAAGTACTATATTACTATATAATTATTTTACATTATTATTTAATTAAAATTATAAAATCATATATTATATATCTACTTTCTAATTAAAAATAACTAACTATTAACTCTATTTCTCGCAAATATTAGTTAAAATATTGATACCGCCATACTATTAACTCCTCTCCCATATCTAAAATAATGAAATAATAATATAAATCATAACAAATTTGTGTTATAATATAAATCCAAAATAGAATATAAAATATTTATAATTTAACAATACACAAAATAAAAAGGTTAGATTATGAATATAGACCTCAGTTTCAATTGTTATCTCCCCTTTGCCTTTAAACACTTTGTAAGAGATAAGTGTAATTTGTTAGCAGAGCTCATATTATTAAATATCTAAGGACTTTATTGTAGTGTGTCTTCTTTCCATGAGATCCTTTGCTCTCTTCCTTTTTATCTTTCCTAAGGGGAATTACAATGAAATAAGAGAAATTTTTTGTTTTGTTTTTCACTAAATGGCCTAATAAACATTAATAATAGAGGGACATATTTTTGAATTGGAATTTTAGTTCGATTTGACTAGATTATCCAGGTATATATTGTAATTGACCTAAGCATGAGAATATGGTGTACTACATTATCCAAGCTAGACTAATTGGGCATTGGTAAGAAAAATATGAAAGGGATCAAAGGAAGGATTAGAAAGGAAAAGAATCACAAGTTTGATATAAAGGTGATAAAAGATGGTCAAATTACATCGTTCATAAAGTGGTGATGAATTTGTAAGATTTAAGTGTCAAGTTGTGGACAGCATAAATGTCAGCAAAGATGATCTGATGCATATATATATTCCCCTATAGATTTTATAATTCACCAAAATAAAGAGACAAAGGATCCCAACAATATTTGTCTCAAATATAGACATCTATTTCAACATAGATAAGTCGATAAATATAAAAATATAAATTTTAATGGATGTAAACACATTTTTTTAATATTTCATATACATTTTGATGTTGGATTTTTTGAATCCTTAACTCTCTATCAAATTTCCATGTACATGATATTTTGACATTGTATGTTGCCATGGATTGAGATAAAGTGATGACCATCTTAATTTATACATTATTGATAACGTAAAACAAAAAAGCGTCGGAGCCTTAAAGTTGAATGTGTAGAAAACAAAATGACGTCTAAAATGGAGGTGATTTAGGAGAGTAAAACCTCAAATGAGTGTATTAGATAAAAGAGGGAGTTGAATTAATAGGAGTCTTATTTTGAAGAGGATAAACCTGTTTGAAATAGGAGGAGCCCACATTGACAACTATCACTATGTTATTGATCTCATATATATATATATATATATATATATATATATATATATATATATATATATATATATATATATATATATATATTCTCAATTTTTTTCATGAATTTTAATTTTATGTTTTTTAAAAGCATTATAATGGCATGTTAGTGCATGTTTTTACCATATGAGAATCATGTTTTGGAATAGTAAGTAAAAAAATTATTTATTTAATTTATCATATTTTTATTTAGATTACATTTATGGTGTTTCAATTTTTGACTGAGATTTTATTTGATTATATTATTGTATTAGGATATATCACATTATGAGTAATATTTCATTACCATATCTCATTTTTTATTCAAAATGTATTAGGAAATATTAGGTTTTGATTTAGGTTTCATTAAATTATATGCCATAATAGTTTTATAAAATTTTACAATCCATTGTATTTATTTATCAAAGATCTGTTAGGAAGCATTTTGTTTATCTCGTAATCATTGTGTTAGGTTTTCAAAGCTCTATTAATGAATGGTTTGTATACCCTATAATCAAGTCTCAAATACTTTAATAAATATGTATTAGGAAATATTTTTAAAATCATGTAATCAGTTCATTATTTTTTCAAAATTTTCAAATATAATTTTTTTCATATTTTGTAAACATTGTATTAATTTGTCAAAGTTTTGGCAAGGATCATTCTGTGTATCCTTTAATCATTGAAATTTTTGTTCAAATCTCTATTAGGGAACATTTTTCTCATATTGTATCCATTTTATTAACTTACCAAATCTATGTTAATGTATGTTTTATATATCTTTTGATAATTGTAATACTTTATCAAAGTTTTGTTAGGGAACATTTTGCATAAAATGTAATAATTATATTACCTTGTCAAATTTTTTATATAGACAAATTAGCACATCATATAATCATTCATTAATTTATCGATATTTAGAACAGTGTAGACATACAATTTTTCTAGTAGACACTTTAAAATTTCAATTTTGCCAAATCCTTAACATACACGACTTGGGAATACATAATTGACTCTTGCTCACATTCTCTCCTAGCCATTCACTTACCTATAGGCTTAGCCTTCCCAATTTATTATCATTCACATATAATATCTCACTAATCAATTGAAAAACAATTTATCATCTGAAGCAGATTATACCTTAATCTCTGATCACTATTTCCTATCTCTAGGACAACTTTGGTCATAGTCAAATGGATATGGTTACTTGAGTTGTATGCCTTGGCTAAAACCATTTGGATGCTCTCTAATATATATTTTCCAAAATTCAAACCCTCCTTTTAGGTTATATAACATGTTTCATATCTTGGTTTAGAATAAAATTGCCAAAAGAGTCTCCTATATATACACATTAAGCTTAAGATTAATCCTATCTAGCAAACATCTAGTAACAGTCTACAAAATTACTTGCATGGTGAGGAATACATTTTATCATTATTGAGGAACATCCCTAAAGCATCCAAACATGTAAAAAACATTAAAAAAAAAACATCAAGACATGTCTAAATACCATTGCAAGGCAAAAACCATAGATTATTAAGTGTTTAAATGCACACAATTTTTCATTGCATACTAGTTTATCACTATTAAACACACAAATAGCTTGAGAGGATAAACACATACAGTTTGATCCCTCTTAAAATTATTGGAATCTTTGTAACACTCAAACACTTAGTGGGGGGGGGGGGGGGGGGGGGGGGGGTGGATGGGGTAGTGGGTGGCTAAGATCAACTCAACCCATCCTATATAACCCCTTTTTATAATAAAAATAATAATTTAAAGTGGATCTAGGGTTTAAGAGTGAAAGAGAACAAATATACAACTGTACTCAAGATTTATCCTCTAAAATTACATAGAGTACCTATTTATAGGCAAGTAGAGTAATCTGTGGTGGAATAAGCTGACATTTATCATAGGTATAGGTCCAATGGAGATAAAAATAATCCAATCAACACAAGTGTCTAGGAATCAATGTATTTGTCCTAATTTTCTACTAGTCACTATCTTGATCTCAACAACCAAAAATCCATTTTAGAGCATTTCTTACAACTTTATATTATGTTTGATGAAATAAGAACAACAATAGGTTATCTAATCCTCTTTGAAAATTTATATAAATAAAAAGAGTAATAAATTAATCTTACTCTACCTTTTAGATTTAGGTCTACATAATTTAGATTTATGATGCAAAAACAGAGGTCAAACTTCTAGAGTCCATAACTTTTGATTTGAAGCTCTATTTAAGCCCATCTTCATGCCAAAAAAACCATATAAAAAATTTCATTACATTCATCACCCACACTTCTAGTTATGGTATGTTTTTGATATTTTTTGAAGTCCATACGTGACCTTATAGAAGGGTCAAAAATTGCATTTTAATAATAATTTTAGTTTTTCCTAAATTTCTTAATTATCTATTTTTTTCAACCAGGCATGAACTACAGTTGATATTCATTTGATAGGTTAATTTTAGTGTTTAGTTTATATTTAGATAATTTTGGATATGTGTCCATTTGCATGAAAAAATTTATAAAAATAATATGTTGAGTTTTATTTATTTATAGAGTTTGAAATTTTGCATGTCAGATCCAATTTTGAGATGAGGCCTATTTAGAAATGGTTTGTAATTATTTTAATCATTCAATATAAATAAATACTGGCTATTGTTTAGAATATTATCCTATTAAATTTTTATTTGTCTTGATCATATTCAATTTCATTATTTGGTATTAGAGAAAACTCAAAATTTGGATGTGTAAGAGATGGTGAGAAGATGATGATGAATCACTTAGATAAATTGTACTATGTAATATCTATAGAGGTAAGTAGAATAATTAACCAAGATCATTGTAAATCAAAGACAAAGGAGAGTAAAAGATGATGTATAAGGTGATATAGATCATGAAGAAGAATTTTTACAAGAAGATCAACAAGAATAACCACCATCAATGAAAGAGAGGATGGTTAGATATTTAGAAGGAACAAATGAAGGAGTCAAGGTTGACATTATAGATTATGGTGGGATTTTAAAACTAGAGGAATTGATATATTGGATGAATAACATGGATAATTTTTTAAAATGGAAAAATATGTGAGAAAAGAAGAAGGTAAAGCTTGCATGCATGAAATTGAAAGCTCATTCAATGATTTGGTGAGATCACTAGAGAAAGAAAGACTGAGAAAATGTGAAGATAAGATCAACATGTGGAAAAATATTGAGAAGAAGCTAAGGGAGAAATTTATTATTGTGGATTATGCACAAACTCTATACAGAATATTTCAAAATTTGAGGTAGAAGGATCAAAATATATAAGCATATACAAATGAGTTTTACAAGCTTTGCATATGCATGGAGCATGACGAGATAAAATAGTAGATGGTTGCAATGTATTTAAATGGTTTTAATTTTTTTATTCAATATTAATTAAGCATGTATAGAATACTTTACTTGGAGGAAGATTATTAATTAGCTTTGAAGGCAGAAGAAAAACAAACTAGATAGAATTTTATAAGAACATCTATTAGGCCAAGAAGAGAACAAACCCCTCCTATAAGAGGATGAGGTAAATTTAATAAAAAAATAGGTTGGTTTAATACCAATAGAGTATAATAATCACATGTTGTATAAATAAAAGAAGATAATAGACAAGGGTTTTAATACCAACAAAGAAGAAGAGGATTTCAAATAGGATGAAGATATGGTGGTTATAGAGGATGGTTTATAAATCAACACAGGGCTTATGTTTGTTATATATTTAGAGAAGAAGGCCATAGAGGAGTTGAGTGTCCACACTACCAAGATCAATAAACAAGGTAACAAGATCACCCAAGAGTGGATTTAGTTGAAGTTGAAATAGAAGAGCAAAATATTAAAGCTATAGTAGAAGATATTTGAAAAAATTTGATGATGAGAAGAATAATGATTGCTCTAAGAAAATAACATGTGCACAATAAATAAGGTGGATATGCAAAGTAATTATAAATGAAGGTATTTGTGAAAATATGGTTTGTAAAGATATTATTGAGAAACTAGGTTTACAGTGTGAAAAAACATCCTAATCCTTATCAAAGTTCATGGTTTAAGAAATGGAATAAAGTTACAATAGATATAAGGTTCTTAATCAATTTTTATGTGGGTAAAACTTATACTTGGATGAAATATGGTGTGATGTTATACTAATGGATGCATGACATGTGTTATTGGAAAAGCATGATAGTTTTATACAAAAAAATTTATGATGGAGTAAAGAACACATATAGTTTCTAGAAAGGTGGTATGAGGGTAGTTTTGTTACCCCTTAAAAAAGAAGGGTAGGCTGAAAGCATGCTGACTGTAAAAGAGTTTATCACATACATGAATATGACATGTTTTTGTTATGAGTTAGTAGTAAAGAAAGAAGATACAAAAGTGGTATAAATACCAACAAAATTAATAGTAGTGTTGAAAGAATATGCAAATATTATACCTGATGAGTTACCAAATGGTTTACCATTAAAGACATATTCATTATCATATCGATTTAATTCTAAGATTAGATCTACCTAGTCAAGTAGCTTATAAGATGAGTCTAATAGAACATGCATAATTAAATAAATAGGTTACTAAATTGGTGAGGAAGGGTGTAGTAAGGGTGACCATGAGTTCATTTACAAAACCAACATTGCTAATTTTAAATAAAGATAGAGAGTGGAGGACGTGTGTGGATAGTAAATTAGTCAATAAAATTACAATCAATTATAAGTTTTCTATACCTCATTTATATGATATGATGTATGTTCTTGTAAGATTAAAATATTTTACCAAGATTGATCTAAGGAGTGGATACTATCAGATTTGGATTCATGAAGGTGATGAATGAAAAATAACATTCAAAATGAGGTAGTTTATGTGAGTGGATGGTTTTTACATTTAAGTTATCTAATGCACCCAACACATTTATGAGACTAATGAACATGATACACTATTATAATATAGTGAATTATTAATAAAAGAGAATCTCTATGAAAAAAATATAGCACATGTTTTGGATAACAAGACATTAATTACAAGGCAAGGTAGTTATGACAGGTATTTGTTACAGTGGGAAAGAATAAAGCAAGAGAACACTTAGATTACATAATAGGAGATGAAGAATATTGATAAGAACAAATGGTAGTGGAACAATTAGAGAAAATTTTAGGCGCTGAGTTGTTTTCAACTAGAGTATAATGATATAGAAAAAGAGGTCAAACTTTCATTGGCCATAGCTTTTGATCCATATCTCCATTTGACACCATCTTCATGCCAAAACGATCATCTCAGAAATTCCAATGTATTTATAACCCACCCTTCCAATTATGGAATGTCTACCATATTTTTTGGAGGACATACATGACCATCCTAGTGTCCAAAATTAAAGTTTAAAAGTAGTTTTGATTTTTTGTAAATTTAGAAATTGTCTATTTTTTAACTGGACTTGAACTTCAACTAATATTCATTAGATAGGTTAATTTTATTTTTATTTTATTTTTGGATATTTTTATAATTACATGCACTTACATGTGAAACTTTCTAAAAATAGTAGCTACTAAAAATAATAGGTTGAGTTTTATTTATTTTTAGAGTTATAAATTTTGCATGTCAACTCCAATTCCAAGTTGAGGTTTATTTATAAATGGTTTGTAATTATTTTAATCATTTGATATGAATCAATACTGGTTATTGTTTATAATCTTGGGCTTATTGTATTTGTCTTTGTCTTAATAAATAGTATTCAGGTTCATTAATATATCTTATAAAATTTAAATTACTTTGATTTTTTATTCTTATTATGTTTCATTAATCACAAAACATTAAAATATTTTGATGAATCTAATCCCTCTCCCTTTCAGAGGATTTCCATATTCTACCTCTACCATAACATTTGCCTCTTTGAAATCCTCTTCCTCTTTACTAATTTTGAAAACCTTATATTGCATCTTCATGTTTCTCCACCCAAAAAAATGATTCTCCTCTTACAATATTAAATCAATTTCTTCCCTTGAATGGAGATGGTGGTCCTCTCTTCAAACTTAGTGATCTCAGAAAATCCTATCTACTTTTCTTCTCTTTTATCTTCAAATATACTTTATAAATATATTTAATACTACTAATTCTATGCATGCTTAATTCATCTTGAATATAATACCTGAAAATATTAACATACCCTATACTCATTTTGTCCTCTATTTCTGCTTATTCCAATTGAAAGGATAGATTTTAAAGTTCATCTATATAGTCATGTATATTGTACTCATTTTTCCACAAGTTTTGAAATCTTTTGTAAAGGGTATGTACATAATCCACATAGAGGAATTTTCATCTCAACTTCTCAATTTTACTTTAGGTCTTGATCTTCTGATTACGCTTCTTTTTCCTTTCCTTTTGTAAATGACTCCCCCATATCATAGTATGACCCTTCAATTTTGGGCATGCGAATTGCACTTTCTTCTCCTCCACCATAATTTTCTATTCAAAAATATCTTCCATAATATTCAACTAATCTATTATTTCTTATGGTTTTAGGTGGAGTCACACAACCTAAATTTTATGTTCGTATGACCATATTTATATTTTTAGTTGTAAAATATAAATACTTTTTTGGAAACTATATCTAATATAAGGTAAAATTTTAAATAGAATATCAAAAATTGTAAAAGATCATATACATACATACATGTATATGTAGATTTCAAAGATAATTTTGAATAGATAATTATCATACAAAAAATCATGACAATCAAGATCAGCCCCCATATTTAGGCTTTGGATGGAAGCATAATTTGTCAACCAAACAAGCAACATTATATTTTAGCTTTAGGTATGCTTTAACACATCTATGTTGATCGTTTGTGAACATGTTTTTGTTCTTTGCTCACTGTAAATAATGTTTAGATGATTGTTGGCAATTGTGACAAACATTTAAATTTTTGGAAAAAATATGACCATAAGTGTTCCTCAATGACACATTTAATATTAACCAAATTTAAGAATGGTAAGTTTTGTAATTTAATTAAAGTTGATGTTATTAAAGTATTTTGAAATAAGTTAAAACTAAAATTATATACAATTTTATAATTAATTATATTAAATAATTAATTATTATATAATTTTAATAATTAATTATTTAATATAATCAAAACATAATTTTACCAAAACCTATTTCAATATTATCAATTATAAAAAATAAATAATCTTTTAATAAAATATTTTGTGAGAACATTTACTAAGAGTGTTCTCTATAAGATATTTAAAATTATTTTAATTTAAAATACTTTGTAAAACCATCACTAAAATATAAATAAAGTGTTCAGGTACCAAATATAACAAACACTAATCTTTTAAAAATAAAATAAGAAATCAGAACCACTATGTCATGTCATATAGGCAAATGGAAAAATTAAAGAACGTACACAACAATTTCCTTTTGCTAACAAAACAAAAATATATGCAAGGACCGTATTGCGGAAGAAAGCTCACCTGTGCTCTACGAAAAAGGCTACTTATGGTCCCCAACACCATGTCAAACAAAGCTCCATGGATTCTCTGTCATATGCATGCAATACACTGTTCCAAGCATTAGCTGGACACCTCATTATAATTCATTCAGTACTCATGTCTTGTCACTGTCGAATGTTTGTCTGCTTATATGTATGCTCTCTTCCAAGCATTTATGCCATCAAAAGAACTGAAAGCTTTGTCTTGGACTGCGTTAAGTACTTGTCTAACAGAAGGCACAGAAGGCAACAGTGTGTTGATATACACAAGGTCCAGAATAGGCCTCGTGGAGGCAAAATGGTTGGGAGGATCCAGCTAATGACATATGTACATCCAATGAATGAAAGGTAGGGTGCATGCTTCTATTTGGAATTTTATTCTTCCCGTCTTTTTAACAGGGAATTCTCTATTTCATGAAAGTGTTATGAAATAACCATCATGTTCTAATGGCATATGTACAATGTACATCCAATAAATGAAAAGTAAGGTGCATGCTTAGATTCGTCCAAATTTTATATTTTTATTTTTATTATTTCTTAATCAAGAATATTATATTTCATGGAAGTATTAAGAAATAACTATCAGTTTTATAATCTCTCAATGATTAATGGTTATTAGTTCTTCTGTACTTCAAATAAGTACATTTATAGAGTTTGGAAATGGTAAAAAAGATATATTAATATTAATATATTTTATTTTGACCATCTAATAAATATGTTGTATTGATATCTATTATTCTATTGTTAATTGTTTGTAGAGGAAAAGTCACATTTTTTTGTTGAGCATATTAATTAATATAAAAACAATTATATATGAAGAAAAAGTTATTTTTGTAGTTTAAAAATTATATGTTTTATTTGATATATTAACTGATATACAGATAATTTTTTGTGAAAGTAAACTCACATTTTTTATTAACATATTTTAATAAAAAAATAAATCATATTTTAAATTAATTTAAAATAAAAAATTTGAAATACACTTTTTAAAAAAAAATTGTAGACAAAATTTATATATTGAATATTTTAAATTTATGATAATAATATATTATTATATAATTATTTATTTTATACTACTATTTAATTATATAATAATACATTATACGCCTACTTTTTAATTAAATATAAATAATTATTAACTCTATTTCTCCTAAATATTATCTCAAATATTAATACTGCCTAATTATTAGCTCCTCTCCTATATATGTGAGAGACTGCATTTACAGGAGGAAAAGCTTATAAAAACTGGCATGTTTCTTGTGATGATATAAAATTTCAGCATACTCCTTCCGCACTTAAATGAAGTTTAGGATTTTTTAATTTTTTTTTTTAAGAAATCCATTGGACAATTTTGGGATACTATATATTGGTCGTGTCCAACAATGTATTGGTTGTCTATCCAAAGTGTCGGAGGCCACCAATGTATTTCCGTCGTGTATCCAAACTGTCTCATTCGTTGTAGTTTTTTCTTTTTTATCTCAATCAATACAGATGAGTGGTAATAGGGAGAACCGTCCTGAACAAGTTTATCAATTCATTTTGGAACTCTATAAGATTTATAGACTGGTGAACTTGTCATCGTTTTTATCTTTCTAGTAATCTGGTGGCTGTTTCTTAAGTAGACGGGTGCCACATACAAAGAACGCCAAACACTAAGCTGCACCATCTCTGAATGCCGCACCATCTTGTATCATTGATATTTCTCCTTATAAAATAAAAATAATTATTCATTTTATCGTTATCATAAGATATTAAGTTATTTATGAGCTGAAGAATAAAAATATATGTATGTATTAATATAAATAAATATTAATAAAATTATTTTATATATAATAGATTAGATTATTAATTTATTAAATTATTATCAATATATCTATAAGATAATATCTTTCATAATCATCATTTTAAATATTATATGACATTTTTTTTTTTTTTTTTTTTAATGTTCGATCTTGACAATAAATATCCTTCATAATTATTCTTTTAATTATTATTAACATTTTTTTCTTTTTTTATACTCAATTTAACAATAAATTTCTTATATAATTAATTGATGATTTTATACACTGCACTTTTACGTTTTAATTAGAACTTTATTTATTATATAATAATGCATTTTCTTTTGTAACATTAACTTAAACTACATTTCAAAGATTTAAACATATCATTTAAATAAAATAAAATTACATTCAAAACATATTTTACTTAAATTTGAATGAAACATGAAATACATTATAATGCATTGAAAATATATATTTCATCATAACTTCAGATCCCATACTTAGGTCTTTATATTTTTATCCTACAAATATAATTATAAATACGTCCAAGCGATTATGAAAGAATAATAATAATTAAACACTTCAAAGAACATGAAGGTTGCCTAAAACTACATGGAGCAAGGTTATATTACATGGAGCAAAGTTATACGGTAATGTATATTGAACTTAAAAATACGTTTTTATATACAAACCTCTAACACGTATTTACTTTTGAAATATATATATATATATATTAAAGGTTTTAAATGCGTTAAAGTTAAAACATTTTTCTAGATTTAACATAACTATGAAAGTTTGTATTTATTTAGTTTAGATATATCTCTTTATATATTCAAGTTTTTAAAAAGGTAAAAGATCAAAATTTCTTCTAAATTTAATATTATATGATATTATAATTATGCAACATAATAAATAATGTATATTATAACTAAGAGTCATGATAAATATAAAAATAAATATGCATACATGCAACTTTTATTTAGAAACAAGTGTAAAAGACCTCACTAAAATTGACATCTAATTAAATAATAAGAAAGAGTTATGGTTTTTAAGTCAAGGATTATGGTAAAGGTAATGTAAATATAATAACAAATTAAATAATAACAAGTATATGTTATCTTATTAATATACTTTAATTTGTGAAGGACTTTTTAGCCATGTTTTGAATGGCTCTGATTTCTAATAAATCTATGTTTAATTGGTGGGATCTTGGATGATGATGGGCTCAAGAAGATAGAATTTGTGCCAAATAAGAAATCTAAGCATTCTTGGGTGGATATTACTTCAAGGACGTGTTATCCAAAGTCTATACCTGTTCAAAATATTAAATACATTATGGAAGAGAATGAAGTTATTTTGAATATCCTAGACGTTCTTGTGGATAGCCCTAAAGCCTCACTAGAGAACTCTCTACCAGCGCACTTCTATGTATATAGACCAAGAATTAATACATTTAGAGAATGGGTCACCTAAACTTAGAAGCCTGTGGGATGTATTGAAGTGGTGGCCATGGAAAAAAGATACTTATTGGTCTCTTTCTCTTCATTGGATAACTGTGTAAAAAATGCTTGAAGAAGGGTTGTGGTATTTGGAAAAATAATTTCTATCTCTTAAACAATAGAAATCTAAGTTGAATCTTGATAGTGACACTCTTATGGAACTTCCTATGTGGGTTACATTGCCAAGACTGCCCTAGAATTCTAGGAAGATGAGGCTTTTCTTGGTCTTATTCAAGCCATTAGATAACCAATGTTTATTAACCTAGTTACTAAGTCCAAAAGGAGATTAATCAAAACAAGGCTCAATGTATATGTTTAGATGGATAAACCTATTCTAAGAACTATCCAGTTGAACTCCAAATTTGGGAAATGGACCCAAAATATCATTTACAAAAGGGATGAGGTTATTTGTAGAGGATGTGATTCAATAGGTCATGATAAAATTTGATTCCTACTTCTTTAAAATAAATTGGAGAAGGAGGTGTTCCAAAATCCTATTGAGTTTGGAAGGAATCCTTATGTCACCCTAATGATTAAGGATAATTCCATCGTATGAGTTTGGTAATTTGAGTTAGAAAGATGTCATGATGGTCCCTGTGTGAACAAAAAGATTTTAAGGAATGCTAAAGAGGTTAATATTTCTCTTGAATCCTTGAGAAAGTGATTAGAACTAGTGAAATTACACTCAGATGAACCTCTGAAGCTCCTTAGCCAAGGAAAGAAAGATAAAATATTTTTTTCTGAAGGTGTTGGGTCCCTCTTTGATTCATTGAATCATAAGGTAAAATATTTTTGATGGGAAAGTCATCATCAAGTTCCCCTACGAAGCCTTGCATGAATATCTCCCTAAAAAATAAGGATGACAATCCCAAAGGGCTCAACACTCAATAAGGAATGCCTCTTACTCATATTTTTTCTAGCAACATTGATCTCCCCCATAAAGATAATATTAAATCTGAAGTTAATAAGGGAACTCCTATATCTCATGAGGAGAAATGGACAGAGGAAAAAACTCAAAAAATAAAGGAAAAAAGTGGCCACTAGTGCCAATACAAGAGGAAGGAAAACTCAAAATAGTAAGGAAAAACCCCTAGACACTAGCAAAGGGAATTCTTAGGGATCATAAAGGATCCTGAGGTAGTCCAAAATTCTTTGATTTTCATGAAACTTGTTTTTAAGGATTAAGGTCGCTTTAAATATGTAAGCCTTCTTAGGATTATTTGGGATGCTAAGTTTTTGAAGTTCATTAATTTTAAAATAACTATGGATGGGCTTCTTTGTGATGTCAAATTATTGGTGACTGTTTGGAGTCTCGAGTTGGCAAGTAACATGCACCCACTTCTAGTTCATTGGAGTGTTCTTCATTTAAGCCATTGATACATTAAATACATTTATTTTATATCAATTTTAATTTGGAATGATTGGAGAAATGTTCCCTCCAAAAAAAATTGGTGGGAAGAACATTTATTAGTCAACTCGCACAGGTGTAAATTAAAACACTCTCTAAATTTTGTAGTTGTTATTGGTTCATAAAGTCAGGTTCAATTTATCAAAGGATTTGATACTACTAAAGGGATGGAAAATTTAGAGGGACAATATAATCACTTCAATGAACTTATGAGAGGTGATTGTAACCACCCATTTAGTATTCTCAATAATAAGGTAGCACAAGAATCCAAAATGAAGGCCCATTGTTGATGGGAAGGGAAATCTTCATGATTTAACCCTGGAAATTGAATTAGTCTTAGCTAGATTTCAAATTAAATCAGATTCCTCTATGGTTGCAACTCCCTAGCCTCTTTCCTACATTCTGGGTGGATTGGATGATGAATAGTATTATGGAAATTTTTGGTACAATCTTGATTATTGACCCTACTACCCGCTCTTATAAAAGGTTGATTTTGACTAGACTATGTGTTCTAATTACTATGGATCAAACTCTTCCTTAATCTATTTGATTTATGTCCACTCTAGTATTTAGGTCATCTCAATAATTCATCCATAGAGGCCCAAGGGGTTTATAATTGTAACCTCCACATGTAGGATAGTAATGTTTATTAGGGGTTTTATAAGTATGATATGGAAATTATGAATCTTCCCCCTAATAATTTTTTTTGAAAAATTAGGAATCAATAAGATTTGAAACACATCCTGAGTTTGAACAATCTGTGAAGCCTATTGTAATTGGTTTTGTTTGTTCTTATTTTTGTTTTTTGGCAATGTATTTATGTTGCATATGCAAATTATCTCATTCATTTTAGGTTTTCTTCTTTTTCCAATGTAGATGAGTGTTGATAGAGAGAATAATCCTCAACAAGTTTATCAAATCATTTTAGAACTCTATAACCTTACACAATCAAAAAATTAGACGATTTAATGTGTCATTGTTTTTATCTAATGGTTGTTTCTTAAACTTATATGGGTTCCACATATAAAGAACATAGTGATCTAACCTTAAACACTAGCCTACTCTTAACCAGTCTAGCTATGAATGTTACACAATCTTGCGTCATTCTTGTGTCATTGTTATTTCTCATATATAACAATGACACAAAAATAACTCAAGATTGTGTAACATACATAGCTAGACTGGTTAAGAGTAGCCTAGTGTCAATCTTGTGTCATTGTTCTTTCTCATATATATATATATATATATATATATATATATATATATATATATATATAATTACTCATCTTATCATTATCATAGGATACTAAGTTATTTATGAGTTGAAGAATTAAAAAATATATTTATATTAACTAATATAGATAAATATTAAAAAAATTATTAAATATGTAAAAAGATTTAATTATTAATCTATTCAATCATTTTCAATATATGGATAAGATAATATTTTTCATAATTATCATTTTAATCATCATATCACATTATCTTTCATTTATTCCTTATGCTTAGTCTTTAAAGTAAACATCTTTCATAATTATCACCTTAATCATCATTATCACTCTCTTTCCTTTGCTTCTTCTACTCAGTCTTCACAATGAACTTGTTATATAGTTAATTGATAATACAGTGCATTTGCACTTTTACCTTTTGGTTAAATATTTACCCATTATGTAGTAATGCATTTTATTTTGTAAGGTTACCTTGGACTACATTTTAAATATTTAAATGTGTCACTTTTTCATTTGAGTAAAATTAAGTTACATTCAAAAGATAGTACACTTAAATTTGAATGAAACATGATCTACATTATAATTCACAAAATAATCTATATTTCATCATAACTTTGAATCCCATACTTAGGTCTTTATGATTTTATCTTATAAATATAAATATGTCCAAGTGATTAGGAATGAATAGTAATTAAACACTTCTAAGAACATGAAGGTTGCCCAAAACTACATAAGGTAAGGTTATATAGTAATGTATATTGAGCTAAAAAGATATGTTTTTATATACAAACCTCTAACATGTATTTACTTTAGAAATATTTCTATATATATTAAAGTTTTTAAATAGGTTAAAGTTAGAACATTTTTCTAGATTTAGCATATAAATATGAAAATTTATATTTATTTAGCTTAGAAACATCTTTTTATATATTCAACCCTTTATATAAGTACAAGATAAAAAATTATTCTAGATTTATGATTATACAAGACCATTATTATGTAATATAATAAATAATATAGATCGTAATTAAGAGTCATGATAAGTATAATAAATATATATACATGCAACTTTTATTTATAAATATAGTGTAAAAAACCTTACTAAAATTGACATGTAATTAAATAATAAGAAAGAGTTATGGTATTTAAGTAAAGTATTGTGGTAATGGTAAATTAAATATAATAATAAAGTAAATGATAACAAATATGTGTTATCTTCACAATGTATTTTAATTTGTGAAGAACCTTCTAGCCATGCTCTGAATGGTTCTGGTTTCTAAAAATCTATGTTTGACTACTAAGATCTTAGATAGTGATGTGATCAAAAAGATACAAACTATGAGGGTTAAGGACACTAGGATTTATTAAGAGGATATTTTTTCAAGGATATAGGATTTTCAAAGTCTAATTTTTTTTGAAATCATAAACCAGTTATGGAGGAGAATGAAGTTATTTTGCAAATCCCAAATACTATTGTGAATAACACTAAAGCCTCAATGGAAAACTATTTGTGGTGCACTTCTATGGATATAGACCAATAATTGATATATTTAGAGAATGGGTGGCTAGGAAGTGGAAGTCTATGGGACATATTTAATTGGTGTCCATGGAAAAAAATTACTTCTTGGTATCTTTCTCTTCAATGGAGAATTGTACAAAAGTACTAGAAAGATGGTCATGATGTTTAGGAAAATCATTTATATCCCTTAGAAAATGGAAGCCTAAGTTGAATCTTGGTATTGACACTCTTATGGAACTTTTTATGTGGGTTACATTGCTAAGACTCACTTGGAATCCAGAGAAGAGGAGGTATTTCTTGGTAATTATTAAGCCATTGGATAACCGATGTCTATTGACCTCATTACTAAGTCCAAAAGGAGATTGGTCAAAGAAAGGCTCAATGTATACGTTCAAATGAATAAACCTATTTTAAGAATTTTTCATTTAACTCCAAATTTGATAAATAGAACCATAAGATCATTTATGAAAGTGATGAGGTAATTTGTAGAGGATGTGATTCATTAGGTCATGACAAAATTTGTTTCTCACTTCTTCAAAAAAATTTGGAGAACTAAGTTGTTAAGAATCATGTTGACTATAGAATGAACCCTTATGTCCCCCTGATGATTAAGGTTAATTCCATCATAGGAGTTTGGGAATCTGAGCTGTAAAGATGTTAGGATGATCCCTATTGGAACAAAAGAATTTTAAGGAAAGCCAAAGAGGTGATTTTTTATCCTAAATCCTTGAGAAACTAATTGGAACATGTGAAATTACTTTTAGACAAACCCCCAAAGCTCCTTATCCCAAAAGAGTAAGGTAAAATGATTTTTTCCAAAGTTATTAGATCCCTTTTTGATTCTTTGAATTAGAAGGTTAAATATATTTTGATGGGAAATTCATCACTAGGTTCCCATTGTAAGCCTTGCATGACTCCCTCCCCAAAAAAGAAGACTCAAAATCACCAAGGGATCAATCCTCAGTAGGGAATGCCTCTTGGTCACATTTTGTCTAGCAACATTAGTCTCCCCTATAAAGATAATTGTAACTTTGAATTTAACAAGGCAACTCCTTTATATCATGAGGAGAAATGGACAAAGGAAAAAACACTGAAAAAGGAAAGGAAAAAAGTAGCCACTAGTGCCAATATAAGAGGAAGTAAAACACAAAATGGTAAAGAAAAACCCCTAGATACTATCAAAGGAAATTTTTTATGGATCATAAAGGATCCTCAGATAGTCCAAACTTCTATGATTTTTAAGAAATTTATTTTTAAGGATTAGGGTCCCTTAAGATCTATATATGTTGTTAGGATTATTTGGGATGCTACGTTTTGGAAGTTTTTTATTTTCATAAGAACCCTTGATGTGCTTCCTAATGATGTTTAATTATTGGTGATTGTTTTATGACTTAGGCTAGGAAGTAATATACACCCATATCTAGTTCCCAAGAGTGTTCTTGTTTTAAGCCATTGGTGCATTAAATGCATTTATTTTATATCTATTTTAGTTTTGAATGATGGGATAAATGTTCCCTCCAAAAAATGTTTGTGGGAAGAGAATTTAGTATCCAACTTGAGAAAGTGTAAATTCAAACACTCTCTATCTTTCTTAGTTATTGATGGTTAAAAAATTAAAGTTTGATTTATCAAGGACTAGGATACTACTAAAAGGATGGCAAATTTAGAGGGATAATATAATTACTTTAAGTAACATATGAGAGGTGATTACAAACACTTATCCAGTATTATCAATAAGAAGATAAAATGAGAATCCTTAATGAAGTGTCATGGTTGATAGGAAGGAAAATCCTCATGCTTCAACCTTGGAAATTGAATTGGTCTTACCTAGATTTTAAATTGGATTGGATTGATTTGTGGTTGGAACTCCTTGGCCTCCTTCCTAAATTTTGGGTAGACTAGATCCTAAAATGTATTGCAATAATTTTTTTCATGCTCTTGACTATTGACCCTGTTACCTGCTCTTGTAAAAGGTTGATTTTGGCTAAATGTTGTGTGTTATTTGCTATGGACAATAATCTTCCAAAATCTATTCAGTTTAGGTCCGGTCTATGATCCTGGAACTAGGAAACTATTTTTGATAGAGATAAAGAATTGTTTTTTAGTTGTAGGGAATTTGGTCATCTCAAGAATTCATGCACAAAATCCCAAGGGGTAAAGAATTGTAACCTCAAATTGAAAGATCATAATATTTATTAGAGGTTTTAGAAGTACGATGGGGAAATTCTAAATTTTCCCCTTGACAAAATTTTAGAAAAATTAGGAGTCAAGAATATTTATAACAGATCCTAAATTCAAACAATATATGGAGCCTATCATAATTGGTTTTTTTAGTTCTTATTTCTGGCTATTGGTGCTCTTATTTTTCATTTCTTTTCCTTAGTGGTCTAGCTTTATTTTATGGGACTCGGTCCCTTGTTTACATGAGGGTACCCCCACACTTGTTGTTATAGGGGACTTTTACTTGGCTAGTATTTTCTCTATGGTAACTTAGGCCTACTGGCATGTCTTGAATTGGGTTGCTTTTATGCTCCTGTTGGCTTTGTCTACTTTTTATACTTTTTGGGGAGACATGGGCCTCCCTTTATGCCCAATTTGGATTCCACATTATTCAAGGGTGGGTTCATCTTAATCTAAATAATTATGTGCTATAATATAAATTCAAAGTGAAATATAAAATATTCCCAATCATACCATACACAAAATAAAGGGGGTAAAGTTATGGATACTAACATTAATTTGACTTGTTATTTCCCCTTTGTCTTTGATCAATTTGTGAGAGTTGGTTATAGGTAGAATCAAGATGGATAAAAAAATCCTTAAAATAATAATAGCTAAGGACTATAAAGACTTATTCTAACCTAGAAACATAGGCTATATTATTGGATCTCTATGGACTATAATGGACTTTATCTTGTTTCAATGAGATCCTTTACCCACTTCCTTTTTGTCTTTCCTAATGGGATTTTCAATGTAAGTAGATAAACATAAGTTCTTTTCCTTTGAAAAATGACTAAATGAACACTATAAATAGGGGATAGTTTCAAAAATTAAAATTGTAGTTTTAGTTGACTCGACCAGCTAGGCCTATATTGTAATTGACAAAAAACATGGTAATATGGTGTATGACACTAGACAATTTGATTTATTTTGGCACAAGCAACAAAATTATGAGTAGGATCAAAGTAATAAATTGGAAGGAAAAGGATGACAAGTCAAATATGAAGGTAATAGATAGATGCTCAGAATACATCTATCATAGAGTTGGTTTACAACCAAACCACCCAATCCCAAATTTAGAAGATTAAAGTGCCAGTCATGTGTAACATAAATTTTAATAAAAATTACTTGATGTATAAAATTATGCCCTTGC
>JARHVA010006280.1:210000-300000 GCA_037957365.1 Torreya grandis
TATCTTCTTCCAAAATAGTGAAATCAATATAGAGTGAAGAATTCTTCATAGCTCTTATCAAGAGAATACTGGAGATATTAATAAGAAAAACAAGTGGAGGAGAAAGAAAGTAGCATTTCTCTTACTTTAACACATTTTAAAATGTCTAGCGTACCATTCAAATGACTAAAGTTGTAATTAGTTCATTGGGGCAGCCCAGCCAATCATAGACGCACCTAGCACTACAAGGGACCAGAAATTCATACAATGTATTTAAAAAAAGATACGGCCCAACCAATATATTTGGCTCAATGATGAAATATGCATTTATTGGCTCAATTCATTGAGTGCCCCAAACTGTATTACATATATATTGAAACGGCTAAAATTTCTAATCATTGAAGCGGCCCAAAACTCAATGCTTTAAAAATGGCCAGAAGTCATATAGCTATGCCCAGAAACTTTCAACAATGTCCTTTCTTATATGTGGTCTCAGAAAAATGAATTTCTCAAAAAACAAAGAACTCAATTCATTAATATATCAAAATAAACACACACCTGTATAGTATTCACCAGAAATTATATGCATTATATATGTTCTGGGTTGCCAGTCTCTGTTCTACGCCCCTGCTCTCCTTCTTCAAGACACATTCCCTTGTTTCTTTTTTTCCACACACACACCCATAGGCATACAAGTGCATCTATTCTTAGTATAGCTAATTAGTTTAAATCTGGGCTGGTGCAACAATCTCCCCAGAATGCATAAAATAGTCTTCTAAGATAAGGAGATTATAAACAGCTTAACCACTCGCCCCATAGGCTATTTTGCCAAATTTAAAAAAATACAAAATAAAAAAAAGAACTAAGAATTGGAGGGAAACAAAACAACTAAAACATGCTACATCAAGCCAAAATGTGATAAATGCGCTCTAAAGTGAGGATGCTCCTGCATCATTCTTCCAACCAGCAGAAGAAGTGTTCTTCACTTGTTATTTTTTCTGCATCACTTTGTTTATACTTGTGTCCAGCTTAAGGATATCATCTACAGTCAACCATGTTGCATCTTCTGCTGGTAGATTCTTCCACTTAGTTAGATACTGGAAGTATTCTTTGTTCCTTGTCTTTTTAACTACTTTCTTATCTAAAATACTCTCAATTTCCTTTGGCACTTCCTTTGGTAGTTGCTGCTCCCATTGGATAACTTCATCTACCCCTATTTCAATTTCTTTGTCTAATTGTCCTTCGTCCTTGTATGGATATAAATCTGCAACATTAAAAATTGGAGAGATTCCAATCCCCTTTGGCAATTCTATTTCATATGCATTATTTGAAAACTTCCTTATTACTTTGCATGGTCCTATTTTCTTTACCTTCAGCTTGTTGTATTCTTTTTTTGGAAACCTCTCTTTTCTAAGATGAGCAAGAACAAATTCTCCAATACTGAAACTGACCTCTCTTTTCTTTTGATCTACCCTTAGCTTGTACTTGATGGTGTTTTCTTCAAGTGTCTTCTTTACCTGCTCATGCAAATTTTGCATGGCATTGGCAAATTCTTCTGCATTAGCACTCCTTGTCTCCATGCTACTTAGATTTCTTAACTCATACACGCCTCTTGGATGCATTCCATACATGATTTGAAATGGACTCAATCCTGTACTTCTGTTAGGAGAATCATTATAGGCAAATTCAGCTTGTGCAAGTGCAAGATCCCATTGTTTTGGATGCATACTTACCAGGCTTCTCAAGATGTTGCCCAAGCTCCTATTGACAACCTCTGTTTGGCCATCCGTTTGAGGATGATAGGCTGAACTAAAACTCAATTGTGTTCCCAATTTATTCTATAAGGTTCTCCAAAAGTGTCCAACAAATTTGGTGTCCCTCTCAGAAACAATGCTTCTAGGCAATCCATGCAATCTAACAACATCTTGAAAGAATAGATTAGCTATGTGAGTAGCATCACTTGTTTTTGAACACAAAATAAAATGAGCCATCTTTTAAAATCTATCTACCACAACAAATATGGAATCATGGCCTTTTTGAGTTCTTGGCAAACCAAGTACAAAATCCATGCTTATCGAATCCCAAGGCCTATTTGGAATGGGTAGTGGCTCGTACAAACCTATGTTTTGACTACTTCCCTTGGCATATTGGCATATTTTACACCTTTCAACAAATTTATTAACATCATTACTCATACCTGGCCAATAGTAGTGAGCACTCAATTGTGCTAATGTCTTGTTCTGCCCAAAATGTCCTGATAAACTGCCACTTTGTTTTTCCTTCAACAAATTCTCCCTCATGGAACTCTTGGGAATGCAAAGCTGGCTACCTCTGAATAGCAGACCCTCTTAGACCATGAAATCTATCCAAGGACTTCTATCAACCCCCACTGGATTCATGCAAGCTTCATATGGTTTCTTGAAGTCTGGATCTTCCTTATATAGCTCCTTCAAATCTTCAAATCCCACAATGCTTACTTGAGACTCTTGTATGATCAGATTTCTCCTGCTTAAGGCATCTGCAACCTTGTTATATTGTCCTTTTTTGTGCTTAATAGTGAATGTGAAACTTTGTAAAAATTCAATCCATTTGACATGCTTTTGATTCAACTTATTCTGATTGCTAATGAACTGTAAAGCATAGTTATCAGTGAATAAAACAAATTCTTTAGGCAAAAGATAATGCCTCCACTTCTTCAAAGCTTGTACAAGAGCATAGAATTCTTGATCATAAGCTAAATATTTCTTTTTATCATCACTTAACTTCTCACTAAAGTATGCTATAGGCTTCCCATCTTGACTTAAAACAATGCCTATTGCAGTTCCACTAGCATCACATTCTACTTGAAAAAGCTTATTAAAATCAGGCAAGGTCAAGATTGGCTCTTCAGTTACCTTCTTTTTCAACAATCTGAAACTCTTATTAGCAGCCTCAGTCCAACAAAAACTTCTTTTATCACCCTTGATTGTATCTATCATTGGAGCAACAATTCCATTAAAATTTCTTATGAATTTACTATAGAAGCTAGGCAAACCGTGAAAGCTTCTTACCTCATATGTGCTCCTGGGTGTAGGCCACTCAAGTATGGCCTTAATATTTTCTTTATCCATCTTCAATCCTTGTTTTGAAATCACAAACCCCAAATATATCAACTCTGTTTTCAAAAAACTGCACTTTTTGACATTGATTAACAACTTCTCCTCATGTAGTTTACTCAATACCATCCTCAAATGTTTCAAATGATCTTCTTTAGTTTGAATAAACACCAAAATATCATCCAAATACACTATCACAAACTTACCAGTGAACTCCTTCAGCACTTCATTCATCAGCCTCATGAAGGTGCTTGGTGCATTGGTTAGTCCAAATGGCATAACTAACCACTCATAGAGTCCATCATTAGTCTTGAAGGTTGTTTTCCATTCATCCCCTTCTCTTATCCTAATCTGATGGTAACCACTTTTCAAATCTGTCTTAGATAAATATGTAGCTCCACTTAAACAATCAAGTAAATCGTCAATTCTTGGCAATGAAATCTATACCTGATAGTAATCTTGTTGATTACTCTGGAGTCTGTACACATTCTCCAACTCCCATCCTTCTTAGGGCTCAACACTGTAGGGACAGCACAAGGACTTAAAATCTCTCTTACCAATCCTTTGTCTAACAATTCTTGAACTTGGTGCTTGATCTCTTCATTTTCCTTTGGTGTCAACCTGTAGGTAGCCTTGTTTGGAAGATTTGCTCCTAGAATCAAGTCTATGTGATGGCTAATACTTCTCAATGGTGGTAACTCATCAGGTAAATCATCTACCACAATGTCAATGTATTCATTCAACATATCTTAAATCTCTAATGGAAAATCAATAAACTTAGTACTAGTGACTACACTCCTTGGCTTACCAATTACAGCAAAGTTTACCTCTTCTTTCTTCATTTGATGTAGAAACTCTTTGCCACTTAGTATCAAAATTTTAGAATTCTATCCAACAACAGCAGCAGCCTCTTCTTTCAATGGTGTGAGTGTATGCTTGATCCCATCCTTTTCAAACATGTATGTATTCTTCCTTCCATCATGTATGGCCTTCCTATCAAATTGCCAAGGCCTTCCAAGCAAGATATGACATACATCCATGGGCATGACATCACATAAAATCTGATCCTTATATGTTCCTATCTAAATATCTACTTTGCATTGTTCACTTACCAGAAGTTTATGTCCTTTTGGTAGCCAAGAGACTTGATAAGGTGTAGGATGTACCTCCTTCTTCAAGCCTAGTTTCTCCACCATCTCAGTTGACACAAGATTGTCAGTACTTCCGCTGTCAATAATGACCTTACAGCATTTCCCCTTACTCTTACATGTGGTTTTAAATAAATTTTTCCTTTGAGGTGGTTCTACAACTTCTATATTTGGCTTTAAAAAAATTATTTTCATCAAAAGAGACTCACCTTCTTCTGGGGTATCTTCATATGCTGCTGCAACTTTTGCATTTTGTTCTTCACCTTGGGTCACATGTACACCCCTCTCATGGCTGGTAGAAGGGTTCTCTGGAAATTCATATGCCCTACGTCCTACATACTTGTTGCACTTAAAGCATTTGCCCATGAATCTTCCTCTTCCTCTTTGATATCCTTGGTATGGCCTTCTTCCTCTTGGTGCATAGCTGCATCTTGAACTTTGTGAGCTGTTGGCTTCTTCATGAGATGTTTGCAGTTGTATTCTACCTCTGATGGATCTACCCCTTCCTCTTGAGAAGGATGTTTGTTTCCTTGCAATCTTCTCCTCGGCTTTCAAGGCAAATTTATATGCCTCTTCAACTGTCTTAGGAATGAGAAGACTAATTTCATCTTGAATGGAAAATTTCAAACCATTGGTGTATCTGGCTACCTTCTCTGTATCATCCTTAATATGACCTAATCTTATAGTTAATCTGTAAAACTCTTCAGTATATTCTTTCACAGACATTTCTTTTTGCTTCAAATTTTGTAATTGCTTAAAAAGATTTGTTTGATAATCTTTAGGCATAAACTTACCTTTCATTTTTGCTACCATTCTATCCCAGCTTCTGATCTTTGGTTTCCCTTTCCTTCTTCTTTCTTCTTGCACTCCATCCCACCACAGGGATGCATGTTTCTTTAGCCTTGTCATGGCATACTTGACTTTCTTTTCATCTTCTTCAATTCCTTCATACTCAAAATATTTGTCTAATGCATTAATCCAATCAATTAATTCTTCCACATTCAAATTACCTTCATACATTGGAACCTCCATTTTTGGCTTTGTGTTCACCTTCATAATGGCTTTGATCAACCTCTCTTCAGTTGTTTCTTCTTCCACCACCAATTCATCTTCTGGTGGCTCCTCTTCTCTGTCGCTAACTTCACCCATGTCAGTGCCTCTTCTTTGAGCCATCTCCAGGTCTTGTAGCCTAGCTGTTAGGTTCCTAATCTCTTCTGCCAGTGCAACCTATCGTCCAAGTCTCCCTCCTCTAGCTCTACCTCGGTTCCTGATTCTCATGGCCATCTTGCTACTTCTTCTCTTGGATCTTTAGATTGTGCATAATCCCTTGTGCTTTGATACCAAATGATGACTACAAACTTGCAACACACAGGCTAAACTGAATGTGATTAGCAAACTTTTAAATTATGAGCAGAAAGCCTCAAATGGCAGGCACAAAACATATATCTTTGACAAATTGTTTCTTCTTCACACAAAATATCACCTTGAAATTTCAACAAATTTCATTACAGTAGAGTAATGTGAACCTTAACCCGAATAGGACTCGAACCAAAATACTCTATCTTCTTCCAAAACAGCGAAATCAATATAGAGTGAAGAATTCTTTGTAGCTCTTATCAAGAGAATACTAGAGATATTAATAAGGAAAACAAGCAGAGGAGAAAGAAAGCAGCATTTCTCTTGCTTTAACATGTTTTTAAATGTCCAGCATACCATTCAAATGACTGAAGTTGCAATTAGTTCATTGGGGCGGCCCAGCCAATCATAGACGCACCCAGCATTACAAGGGACTAGAAATTCATATAATGTATTTAAAAAAAGATACGGCCCAGCCAATATATTTGGCTCAATGATGAAATATGTGTTTATTGGCTCAATTCATTGAGCACCCCAAACTGTATTACATATATATTGAAACGGCTAGAATTTCTAATCGTTGAAGCGGCCCAAAACTCAATGCTTTAAAAATGGCCAGAAGTCATATAGCTACGCGTAGCAACTTTCAACAATGTCCTTTCTTATATGTGGTCTCAAAAAAATGAATTTCTCAAAAAACAAAGAACTCAATTCATTAATATATCAAAATAAACACACACCTATATAGTATTCACCAAAAATTATATGCATTATATCTGTTCTGGGCTGCCAGTCTATGTTCTACGCCCCTACTCTCCTTATTCAAGACACATTCCCCTATTTATTTTTTACCACACACACACCCATACGCATACAAGAGCATCTATTCTCAATATAGCTAATTAGTTTAAACCTGGGCTGGCACAATAATCTCCCCAGAATGCATAAAATAGTCTTCTAAGATAAGGAGATTCCAAACAGCTTAACCACTCGCCCCACAGGCTATTTTGCCAAATTTAAAAAAAACAAAACAAAAAAAAGAACTAAGAATTGGAGGGAAACAAAACAACTAAAACATGCTACATCAAGCCAAAATGTGAAAAATGTGCTCTAAAGTGAGGATGCTCCTGGATCAACTTTGGTCATAGTCAAGTGGACATAGTTATTTGAGATATTATCCTTAGACAAACCCATTTGGATTCTACATAACATCTATTTTCTCATATTCAAACCCTCCATTAGGGCTAACTCATGTGTTTTGCATCATGGTTCAAATAAAAATTACCAAAAGAGTCTCACATATATACACATAAAGCAAAAGAGTGTCATATATATACACAACACGCATATATCACCTATCTATAAAATTAATTTCACATTAAGGAATACATATTCACATTGTTGAGGAACTACCCTAAAGCATCCAAACATGTAAAAACCATCAATATAAAAACCACCAAGCCATGTTTAAATACCATGAAAGGTGAAATTCATAGATTGCCAAGTGTTGAAACATATACTTTACACTACATAATAGTATATCATTGTTGAGCAAACACATAGTTTGGCAGGATAAATACATATATTTTAAGCCCTCTTCAAAGTATTGGAATGTAGGCATCACTCAACCACTTAGTGGGAGATGTTTTGGATCAGATCATCCCATACTATCTAATCCCTTGTTATAGGAGAAACAATTTTTTAAAGTGGAGTTTGGGTTTAATAGTGAAGGATAACAAAATACATATGCAAACAAAACCAAACCTATGAAATAGTTCACAAAGTACCATTTTATAGGCTAGCAGAGCAATATTTGATAGAATAATCTAACACTTCTCATATGTATAGGTTTAATAGATATAAGTATGAAATTTATATAAATAAAAAATGTAATAAATAAATATTAATCTATCTTTTACATCTATATCCACATAATTTAGATATATCTTATATAATCTAAATTAGTCTTGATTTTTATTTTAATTATATTGCATTAATCACAAAACTTTAAAATACTTTTGTGAACTTGATCCCCCTATCTTTTAGGGGATTTCCATCTTCTACCTCCACCATAGCCTTTGTCTCTCTAAAATCCTCTTCCTTTTTATTGATTCCAAAACCTTTTTATGGTATATTCATGTCTCTCCACTACACAAGATGATTATCCTCTTATGGGATTAAATTCACTTCTTCCTTTTAATGGAGATGGTGGTCCTCTCTTCAACCTAAGTGATCTCCAAAAATCCTATCTATTTTTCTTCTCTTTTGTGTTCGAATCTAGCTCATAAACATTTTTAATAGTATTAATTTTATGAATACTTAATTCATCTTGAATATAATACTTAAAAATATTAACATACCTTGTATCAAATTTCACCTCTATTTTTTCTTGTTTTACTTGAATGGATAACTTTTAAATTACATCTATATAGTCATGTACACTATACTCCTTTTGCCTCAGGTTTTGAAAATTTATATAAAGGGTTTGTGTATAATCCCAATAGAGTAATTTTCATCTTAATATCTTATCCATTTTACTTTAGGTCTTGATGTTGAGAATCTATATGTTATTACTCACGTTATTTTATGGGTTAGTATATCTAAATGTGTATAAAATAACATATATTGTATGTGATTTATAATTGATACAACGTAACTCACTAGAGATATTAGGATTTGACAGAGATATTATTGAGACTAGGATAGAGAATAAGGATCTAGACGAGAGTTGAATATCACAATGAAGAGAAATATTATTATTATGTATTTAATATTCTAACATTATGTCTGAGTAACTTTTGTTTAATTTGAACAATCCAAATTATCTTCTGGGATCAAAGCAATCTATTCTTGGAAAATTAATCAAAATGTGGGCAATATCTTAGTTTCTAAATGCCTTAATTCATTCGATAAGAGATTAGTTTTGTATCTTAACTAACATATTATTCTATTTATTTTTAATTTATTTATTCACCTTAATTTTAAATGTTCATAATCTTTCTATACCTACCAAAATCTAGTAATTTTCATTTATTAAATAATTTCCTCACATGGGAGGGTGTCATTACTTGAATTAATAAAAGTGCTAGTATAGGTTTAATGCAATAGTCAGCCAAAAATAAATAGTGCAATCTAAAGTAAGAGGAGGTATAATAATTTATCATGTATAAAGAACCCATATGAAAGTGCCAAAGATAATTACCCATAAATACAATTTTGTTGTGAATTTTTGTTATCTTGTTATACCGATTGAGATCTAATATTGTCTAAACCTAGTATCTTGGACAATCTAAATTTTTTTGCTATGTTTTCCTTATAAAAGTGTGTTCAATGCCATTTTATCCACTTTTTTTACTATTCTATATGTTCAAAACCTTCAGACAATGTGCTCCAACATTTACGTATTGATATAGAAATTCTAATGTAAAAGAGTTATTTTCAAGTCAAAGCTTAGTGAATATCTCCTTTTGGTTTGAGGAAGGAAGTAACATAGCCTTAAGATTTACTAAGTGGTTGATGAGTTTGCCTAAGGACAAATTATTAGACTATTCTCAATTCCACTGCTCCATGTGATTCATCAACATAGATTAAATTATGGATCAGAATCATTTAAGGACACGTTTCTATTAGAATGATGTGATTATGCCTAGGGATCATTCCATGTACATATAGGTCTTCTAAAATATAATTAAATGTTTAAAATTAACATATAGTGCTCAATAAGAGATTGTCTTTAATCTTATTATTTTATTATAATTGGTTCAAAAGAACAATGTTGTTAATTTTTTTTTAAAAATGCTCTTCTTGTAATTGACATATTTTTAGGGTACCTGATGTCCTTGAATTAATTGTGCCAATCTTGTGGGGGTATGTATTTAAATAAATGACATGTATATGAGCCTCATGATCACATTTTCTAAATAATTGGCAAGATACATGAGAATGGAAGAAATAAAGATAAGAGGGCATTCAACATCCTCTCATCTACTACCAATGATGGGGCCACATAGACAATTTGATGGCTTATTTTTTTCATTTATTTTATGTTGCGTGGTAGTGAATAAAAATAGAAAGAGTATTTATATTCAAACTTGTAATAAATGAGCATAATATATATGTATTTTATCCCAGCGTATGATTGTGATGAGAGTTGATAAAATTACTGTAGTATCAATATATTAAAGTTGTTGATTAATCTATAAAACCATTTGTGTTAGTTGTTTTTTAAAGCCATATTTGTAGGTTGTTGGTTGTCCTATAAAACCTTCTAAATGTTTTGGTTATTGATTATCCACTTGTAAAACCATCATTTTTTTGTTTTTGGTTAACTTCTTATAAAACCATCATGTTTGGTTGTTGGTTAGCCACTTGTAAAACTATCATGTTTGGTTTTTAGTTATCCATTGTAAAATTATTATTGAGGTTATTCGTTGTCCTGAAAAAGCATTCAAATCATGAGCAAGCACTGAGGTGACATGTTGTAAGTAAAAAATTGATGTTTTATTCATATTTATACTAAAGGGGAATGTTAGGAAAATATATGTCAAATATCACATTATTGTATTGGTTAATATATCCAAGTGTGTATAAAATAATATATACTAAATGTGAGTTTTGATTGATACAATATAAATCACTAGAGATATTAGGAGTTGACTGAGATGTTTTTTGGATTAGGAGAGAGAATAGGGATGTAGATATGATTAGACTCCATGTTGTATTATATTCTACCTCTATATATGTAATATCTCACTATTGTATTGATATCTTGAATGATTCAAATATCACAATGAAGAAGAAAACATTTATTATTATGTATTCAATATTCTATGCATATCTTTGAGTAACTTATGTTTTAATTTGAACCTCTAACCAAATTATTACTTAATATTATACTCACCCTTCATTTTCCTTTCCTTTTTAAAATGATCCCACCATGTCATAGCATGACCCTTAAAATTTTTGCATGCAAATTTCATGTTATTCTCCTCTGCCATATTATTCCATTCAAAAATATTTTTTGTAATATTCAGCTAGTCTATTAGTTCTTGTAGTTTTAAATTACCTCCATATTATACAAATTTAACCTTTATTCATTGATTTTTTTATTTAAACACTCTAACAATATTTATTCAAATGATTATGGCTCCTCTTGTTCTTCCTCCCCTTAAAAATTATTTTCTTCCCAATCTCTTTTTCATTTATGTCATCTCTTCTCTGCCTTCATTATTGTCCTATTATAATAGCAGTAAGCTCATTCACTCTCTTTTATAGCTCTTGAATATTTCTATTCATCTAAGTTTAGCCTCCTCTAATTTTATTCCCATAGCTATTTTTTTATATACCAAATGATGAGACCAAGTCCACATCAATTCCAAAACACAGTAAAATTACAAAGAAAATTATTGAGAATTAGAAAACCAAAACTAAGTCTTTGTAATTATTCTAAAAAATTATGATTCTTTAAATAGTTCACAATTTGAAGATAAATTTGTCTTTCATAAGTAACATGATATTAAAAAAAGGTTATCCTAGAGTTAATTAAACTAGTTATTTTTATTAGTTTTTCAGAATCCACTATTTTTAATAAATTTTGTATGCACATTTAGATGGGTTAACTAAATATGCCTTATTTTATACATCTAAAAATATTTTGAAGACGTCCTTCAACTTCACATTCATGGTTAATTATGATTTTTTTTAAATAATAAAAAATAAATTTAAAAGATATTTTTTCAATCTTTAGATGGTCAATTTTGAATCTTACTAAGTGGCTAGCATAACTTAAAATTATATAGAAATCTTTGAGGTCTTCATTTTTTTTAAAAAGAGACACACACTCATTCCATTGTCAAAAGTTATGACCTATATAAGATATACTACATGCAATTTTTAACCATTAACATTCAAGGAACTCTAATTTGTCTTCCAAAATGTTACAATATTTGATAAATAAAATTATGTGATTTAAATTTTATGGTTGTATGATCATATTTATATTTTTAATTAATAAAATATAATCAATCTTTTTTAAAGACTATAGTGCTTTGGAATAATTAAATGCTAACATTTTCATGTCATTATAGTGCTTTGTAATAATTATAAGTCAAATAAATAATAATAATAATAATTAAGTTATTTTATTTTAAGGTAAATCAAGTTACTACAATAATAAATATAATTAATATTAACACACTCATGTCATTAGAAAAAATTACTCTCAAATGTCACAATGTAATAATTAAGCTCAAATAAATAAATAATTTTATAATATCACACTCTAAAATAGTTAAATATTAGCACACTTTGATGCTATAAAAGCCCCAATCGATCTAATTATCTTCCAAATATCAATATTATTCAAAATATAAGAGAACTACAATAATACACACACACACACACACACACACACACACACACACACAAAAATTCAAACCAAAAGATAAAAATGTAGAGTAAAATGAGAGAAATAAAAATTAGAGAACTAAAAAAAAGGTAATTTGAATTGAACTATGTAATTGTTTACATTTAATGTTTAAAGATTACTTATTTTCTCATTATTTTTACTGTACAACTTCCCACATTGCTTTTAGTGTGTAGATTAATTTAAGATAAATAAAAATTAAATAAGAATTTTTTGAAAAAAAGTAAATTAAATTGAACTGCATAAATTTTTACATTTAATATTTAAAGACTATTTCTTTTCTCATTATTTTTACTATACAACTTTTCTCATTACTTTGAAATTAATTTTTAATTGACATATTACTATCGGAGTTGTTGCTAGAATCAAGATAATATGAATGCAATGGAGACGTGATCACATGAGATGAAGCTAGTGCACATCACATAGATGCTAAAACAATTTGAAATTATACAAGAAAATAAATTACAGAAGACAAAATAGGAGAAAATCCAATATCTGATTAACATGAGATGGCCAAAGTGAAGAATATATATAGGAGAGCAGGTAAATAACTCTTCCACAAAAGGTGGTCAAGGCACCCCAAGAATAGACTGCAACTCCTCCATGAAAGGCGGTGACAAGGTGCTAAGAATAGATAAGTAACTCCCATCAAGGGAGTTAATTATGACATTCTTATGACACCTATGACACATCTATGACACACATCTCCACATAAGCTAGCCTATTCCACGAATGTAGGAAAACTCTATGTAGCACAAAAATATAATTTCTCCAATTAAATAATAGGGAAAAATAAAAACCTACACTATTACCCCCCCTCCCCCCATAAACGCAACATAGGTGGGTAATGTGGAAATATAAAATGGGTCCCGACAACTAGGCCTAATGAGGTACCTAGTACAAATGCAATCTCCCATAAGATAGAGAAAAGGAGAAAACCCATAGGAAAAACTCCCCCTCAAAAGAAAGACATAAAAAAAAGGAAGAGGCTAGTGGCCCCCCTGAAGATGATGCTGCTGCAGATGTGGACCACACCCCAAGAAGAGCTCATAGATGAATGAACTTGATCTAAATGAAAGGTTTGGTGAAGATGTCTACAACCTGCTCTAAAGACTGGAAAAATATCAAGTCAATGACTTGACTATGAATAAGCTCCTGAATGAAATTCATGTGAATCTCTATGTGCTTGGTCCACTGGTGCTAAATTGGATTCCTATAAATCTGAATGGTACTCTAGTTATCACAATAAATGATGGAGGGCTACCTAACAGGAATGCCAAACTCAAATGGTATCCCCTGAAGCCAAATAGCCTTAGTAGCTGCATTAACAACTCCCCTCTACTCTACCTCTGTGGATGATATAGCAATAGCATTCTGCTTCTTACTAGACCAATTGATAGGACCAGAACCTAGAGAGAAACTATAACCAGAAGTGGACTTGTGAGTCTGTGAATCACTAGCCCAGTCTAAATTTGTATATCTAACCAATTCAACCTCTATACCAAATCTATAATGAATCTCGTATCTATGTGAACCTTGTATGTAATACAAGATCCTCTTAGCTGCTTTCCAATGTAGCTCATGAGGTTCCTACATAAATCTAGAGACAAGTCCCACTATATATGATATGTCAAGCCTGGTGTGAGTCAGATAGATGAGACTACCAACAAGTTGTTGATACTAAGTGGCATCAACCAATGGTGAAGAACAGTCATCCTCAAGCTTGACTCCTGATAGAAAGGGAGTCAAAGATGGCTTGCAATAAGCCATGTGAAATTGAGCCAATAAATCAAGAGCATACTTAGGTTGTGCAAGAGAAATGCCTGAATCTAACTATGAGATCTCGATGCCAAGAAAGTAGTGCAACAAACCCAAGTCTATCATGTCAAATCTATCCTAAAGAGATGCCTTCACCACTGCAATAGCTGATGAAGAACTCTCTGTGATCAAAAGGTCATCAACATATATAATCAAAATCAAGAGTGAATCATCCTGCCACAGGAAGTATACATTGGGATTAGAATGGCACCTAGTGAAACCCACTATGAGAAGAAAAGAATCCATCTTGGCATACCAAGCCTGAGGGGCCTGTTTGAGGCCATAAATAGATTTCCTAAGTGTGCATACTAAGGAAGAATCCTAAACAAATCTTGGTGGCTGCTCCATGTAGATCTCCTCCTCTAGGTCTCCATGAAGAAAGGCACTCTTCACATCCATTTGATACACATCCCAACCATGTGCTACGGTAATAGCCAAGGTGAGTTAGATAGAAGTCATCTTTGTAATGGGTGTAAAGGTCTCTGAGTAGTCAATGCCTGCCACCTGTGAGAAACCCTTGGTGACCAATCATGCCTTGTACTTATCAACCGACCATTTGATACAAACTTGGTCCGATATATCCACCTACATCAAACCATCTTTCTTCCCTTAAGAAGTGAAGTCAAATCCCAACTGTGATCTTTGATTAAGGAAGAATATTCTTCTGCCATAACACTATCCCATTCAGGTACCCTAGATGCCTCTCAAAAAGTCTATGGATCTGAAACTAAAGCAAAGAAGGCATGTGGATCTCTCTGAAAAGACCCCATTGTACATCTATCATCTACGAGATCTCTTACCCAAGTGCCAGCACTCTCAAGTGTCTATCTGGCCTAAAGTTAAGGTGGTCAAACTGCTCATGCCATAATTTGCTAACTCCATCTGAATGAGTCAGCAATGCTATTAGAGAAGAATCTGACACAAAATGTGAGAAGTTGTATAACCTTGCTTGGTGATCTACCCTACCCACTGCCACTATAGTATCACTATGCAACTCCCTGATAGCCATTAAATTTGGTGAAAACTCAACTCTCATGCCCTGACCAATGTGAGTGATTTGGTACACTGATAGGAGATTGGTTGAAAGAGAAGGAACACTTATAACATTATTAAATGTTCCTCCTTCCATTTCAACTGACCCTCTCCCTGCAATGGGAACTGATGTGTCATCACCCAAACTAATTGAAGTCATGCTACAATGCTCTAAAGATGAAAACTCAACTAGTGAAGAGCTCATGTAGTGAGAAGCACCCAAATCAATGACCCATGATGTTGTAGAAGCTTTAGTTGCTACAAGGGCCTTGCCCTTTTCTTTCTCCTTACCCTTTCCTTTTGCCTTGGTAGAATCTTGGGTAGATGAAGTCTACTTGATGGAATCTAGAACACCTATGTTGTGCTTCTCTAGAAGATGAGTTAGGTGATCTATTTGTTTCTTCATGCATTTGTGTTCATCATGCCCTATCTTTTTATAATAGGCACACTTAACATTCTCCTTCTTAGATTTAGCATTGGAAGAGGAAGACTCAATGTTGTTTTTGGTAGGATTGTTGTTTTCTTTCTTCTTCTCTTGGTCCTTGTTCTTTTTCTTCTTCTCATTTGTTGAAGTCTTATCCTTACCATTTCCAGCTATCAAAGCTTTGGGTTGAGTAGACTTCATTGTGCCCATTTGAATTAGCTTATCTTGCTCCCTAGTCAAGTCAAAAATAAATGAATCCAAAGAAGGCATTTTCCATGTAGTGTCAAGGGCACTTTTTGTGGCATGGAAAGTGGAGACAAAGACTCAATAGCTTAGACCTAACATTGTGAGAATAGAAAGGATGAGTTGATCATCTTTATTCTCTATCCTACATTCTTTCAATTTCAATCTAAGGGCCTTAAACTTAGTGAAGATGTCTTGTAGGGTGTCAAAGTTGCTAGGACTTAGATTTATGAGTTCGTTTTTGAGCTCATGCCCTCTCATCTCATCAAGCTTCCCAAATAAGATTTATAAGGTGTCTCATATGTCTTTGAGAGTCTTAGAGGTTTCTAAATGAAAGAGAAGTTCTGGAGACACAGACAAGTTCAGTAATCCATATGCTTCATCACTACGGTTGTACCACTTGACCTTTTCAGCATCAGTGCTGGGTTCTACTTCAGTACCCATGGTGATTCTATACAACCCTTTGCTTCTAAGAATGATTGACATTTTAACCTTCCATTCATGATATTTGAAGGGTGTTAGGAGTTTAAGTTGAAAAAAATCCATTTTAATCTAAATTTAGGTGAAGTTGTGTTGATTGCAAGTGAATTTATGCAGAAAGGAGAATGAACGCAAAGATTTGCAAGTTGTGAAAAGGAAACACCCCCCCCCCACAAAATGTTGAGCCCCCCCCCCCAAATATGCAAGTGCATGCTCAAAATAGGTCGAGCTCAGCTGATAGTGCGTCTTAGAGCAATCAGTGCAAGACTTTAAGTAAACAGGATGTCAGACTCAGCCAAAAATGCGTCTTGAGAGACCCAAATTTTAGGCACTTTATAAACTAGTGCATTTTTATAAATAAAAAGCCTACACTATGGAGAATTGAATTACAAACACTTTTGTAAAAAAATGGCACCTAAATTTGAGCTACCATTTGTAAGATATTAAAGGTTTAATTTTCCTGTAAACTAGTGTTTTTACAAAAAAATACTAAAACATTAAAAAAATGTCTGTTATGAGAGAGAAAGTGGCCTTCCAACCACTCATTAGATTTGGCATAGAGTGAGTAATCCAAAGGAAGTTTGTGTGAGGGGTAATTGGCCTCCCATCAACCGTGAAGATTCAAGTTTTAAATGAAAACTCCAAATTACAAAATTGTCTTAAAAACTAAATATTTAGTCAAATCGACTGATTTTTGTTTTACAAGTCAATTTTTAATTGAAAATAATGAAGTAAAGATAGAATTGATAAATGCTACATGTCCAAGGGGCACCACATGGGATGCCAAGCAAGGAAGGGGTGCCAAAAAAGCACAGTCCAGATTATACTAGCAGAAAAGACAAAAGAATAATTGCAAACCTGTGCTGGATGCCGTACAGCCTGCTTGGTGCCTTGCTGGGAAAGAAAAGATGATGGAATCTACTGACTTCAATGCATAGCAGGTCTAGGCATAATAAGACAAGAAAAATGCACCATAAGAAAATCTGCACCATATTCAAAAAAAGACAGACCTATTTTGGACACCATACAGCTGATGACGTGTCTGTAGAAGGATGCTGGGTGTTGTAGAAGTTGGCCTGCTATTTTAGGTTACAAGGACTGCTATGTGGAGTTGTTGCTCCTCCCTCTGCTCCTTATACTCAAAAATGGCGTCCAAGCTAACAGTTGAACTAGCCCCTAAAGTGAAGATAGCCAAGACACCCAAAGGCCAAGGATTCTCAAGAAAATGATACCATAAATGATATATAGTTTTTATTTTAGATCAGATCTAGAAATAAAAAACAAAGAGAACTCCACTCCTCTTGATTTAAAAATAAACTAAAATCATAACCAGACACATGATTACCAGGTTTGCTCTAATACCATATCGGAGTTGTTGCCAGAATCTGGATAATGCGAATGCAATGGAAATGTGATCACACGAGATGAAGATAGTGCACAACACATAGATTCTAAATCAATTTGAAATTATACAAGAAAATAAATTGCATATGACAAAATAGGAGAAAATCCAATATCTGATTAACATGAGATGGCCAAAGTGAAGATTACATATAGGAGAGCACGTAAGTAACTCCTCCGCAAAAGATGGTCAAAGCACCCCAAGAATAGACTGTAACTCCTCTATGAAAGGTGGTGACAAGGTGCTAAAAATAGAGAAGTAACTCCCATCAAATGAGTTACTTATGACATTCTTATGACACCTATGACACATCTATGACACACATCTCCACATAAGCTAGCCTATCCCACAAATGTAGGAAAACTCCATTGAGCACAAAAATATAATTTCCTTAATTAAATAATAGGGAAAAATAAAAACCTACACTAATAATTACATCATAATTAATAAATAAATAATCATATTACTACATATTTATTAATAATTATAACAATAAAATTATAAAAGTAAATTAACTTTTATATATATATATATATATATATATATATATATATATATATATATATATATATATATATATATATATATATAATAACAATAATATAATTAATAATGAAATTTGACCACATATAAATAATTTTAACAATAAAATTGTAAAAATAAATTATCATAAAAAGATTACCATGTCATAAATAGATAATATACATATAATCATAACTAATTTATAATTAATATTTATATTTTACTACATATTACATATAAATAATTATAACAATGAAATTGTAGAAATAAATTATGACAAAAAAATATTACATCACAATAAATAAATATAAAATATATAAATAATCGTAAATATTTTATATGTAATGTATAAATTTTAAACATATTTACTGAAAATAATAACAATAAAATATCAATAAAAATATCACCATATATATATATAACAATGAAATTATAAAAATAATTTCTTTATAAAAAATATTACATCACAATCAATCAATTATAAAAATAAATTATCATAAAATAATTATTACATCATAAAAAATATCATAACATTATAGTTAATAAATAAATAAATAATAGATAATCAAAACTAATTTATAAGTAATATATAAATTTTACCACATCATATATATATATATATATATATATATATATATATATATATATATATATAATTAAAAATGAAATTTGACCACATATAAATAATTTTAACAATAAAATTGTAAAAATAAATTATCACAAAAATATTACCATGTCATAAATAGATAATATACATATAATCATAACTAATTTATAAGTAATATTTATATTTTACTACATATTACATATAAATAATTATAACAATGAAATTGTAGAAATAAATTTTGACAAAAAAAAAATATTACATCACAATAAATTATAGAAATAAATTATAAGTAATATATTATATTTTATTGATTTTTTACTGTGACACATGACAATTTGACTTAGTTTGCATTAAATTGTATGCCACATTAATGTTATAAATTATTTCAAATTCATTGCATTACTTTCTCAAAGATTTATTAGGGAGCATTTTTATTATCTCACAATAATTATACTAGTTTATCAAATCTCTATTAGTGAATATTTTATATATCTTAAATCAAGTCCTACAATACTTTAATAAATATCTATTAAGGCATATTTTCAAAATCATGTAATCATTCCACTTTTTTTTCAAAAAAATTATAAATAAAATCATCATCATTTGTAATCATTGCATTACTTTGTAAATTATTGGTAGGGCTCATTTTGCATATGCTTTAATAATTGAGATAGTTTTCCAAATATTTGTTAGGGAACATTTTTCCTATATTATATTAATTTTTCAACTCTATGTTAATGTATGTTTAAAATATTTTGTAATAATTACAATACTTTATCACAACTATGTTAGGGAATGGTTTAGATATAATGCAATAATTGATTTATCTTGCCATATATTTGATATATAAAATTTAACATATCAGATAATCATTTATTAAAATTTCAAATATTTGTAAGAGTGTGTACACAAATTTTCTAGTAGACACTTGACAATTTTGGTTTTGACCAATCCTTAACATACATGACAAGTGAATACATAATTACCTCTTTTTAATATTATCTCCTATACATTCACTTACCTACTTGTTCAACCTTCTAATTTTATCATGATTCACATATAAAATCTCTCTAATCTATGGCAAAATAATATATAATCCTAAGTAGACTACCCCTTGATCTCAGATCACTATTTCCTATCTCTAAGACAACTTTGGTCATAGTCAGGTAGACATAGTTATTTCAGATTATCCTTAGACAAACCCATTTGGATTATCTCTAACATCTATTTTCTCATATTCAAACCCTCCATTATGGCCAACTCATGTGTTTTGCATCATGGTTCAACTAAAAATTACCAAAAGAGTCTCACATATATACACATAAAGCAAAAGAGTGTCATATAAATACACAACACGCATATATCACCTATCTAAAAAATTAATTTCACATTAAGGAATACATATGCACATTGTTGAGGAACTTCCCTAAAGCATCCAAACATGTAAAAACCATCAATATAAAAACCACCAAGCCATGTTTAAATACCATGAAAGGTGAAATTCATAGATTGCCAAGTGTTGAAACATATAATTTACACTACACAATAGTATATCATTGTTGAACAAACATAATTTGGCAGGATAAATACATATATTATAAGCCCTCTTCAAAGTATTGGAATGTAGGCATCACTCAACCACTTAGTGGGGGATGTTTTGGATCAGATCATCCCATACTATATAATCCCTTGTTATAGGAGAAACAATTTTTTAAAGTGGAGTTTGGGTTTAATAGTGAAGGATAACAAAATACATTTGCAGACAAAACCAAACCTATGAAATGGTTCACAAAGTACCATTTTATAGGATAGCAGAGCAATATTTGATAGAATAATCTAACACATCTCATATGTATAGGTCTAATAGATATAAGTATGAAATTTATATAAATAAAAAATGTAATAAATCAATATTAATCTATCTTTTACATCTATATCCACATAATTTAGATATATCTTATATAATCTAAATTAGTCTTGATTTTTATTCTAATTATATTGCATTAATCACAAAACATTAAAATACTTTTGTGAACTTGATCCCCCTATCTTTCAGGGGATTTCCATCTTCTACCTCCACCATAGACTTTGTCTCTTTAAAATCCTCTTCCTTTTTATTGATTCCAAAAACCTTTTATGGTATATTCATGTTTCTCCACTACACAAGATGATTATCCTCTTATGGGATTAAATTCACTTCTTCCTTTGAATGGAGATGGTGGTCCTCTCTTCAACCTAAGTGATCTCCAAAAATCCTATCTATTTTTCTTCTCTTTTGTGTTCTAATATAGCTCATAAACATTTTCAATCGTATTCATTTTATGAATACTTAATTCATCTTGAATATAATACTTAAAACTATTAACATACCTTGTATCAAATTTCACCTTTATTTTTTCTTGTTCTACTCGAATGGATAACTTTTAAATTACATCTATATAGTCATGTACACTGTACTCCTTTTGCTTCAGGTTTTGAAAATTTATATAAAGGGTTTGTTTATAATCCCAATAGAGTAATTTTCATCTTAATATCTTATCCATTTTACTTTAGGTCTTGATGTGAAAAATCTATATGTTATTACTCATGTTATTGTATGGGTTAGTATATCTAAATGTGTATAAAATAACATATATTGTATGTGATTTATAATTTATACAACGTAACTCACTAGAGATATTAGGATTTGACTGAGATATTGTTGAGACTAGGAGAGAGAATAAGGATCTAGATGAGAGTTGAATATCACAATGAAGAGAAATATTATTATTATGTATTTAATATTCTATGATTATGTTTGAGTAACTTTTGTTTTAATTTGAACAATCCAAATTATCTTCTGGGATCAAAGCAATCTAATCTTGGAAAATTAATCAAAATGGGGGCAATATCTTAGTTTCTAAATGCCCTAATTCATTAGATAAGAGATTAGTTTTGTATCTTAACTAACATATTATTCTATTTATTTTTAATTTATTTATTCACCTTAATTATAAATGTTCATAATCTTTCTATACCTACCAAAATCTATTAATTTCCATTTATTAAAGAATTTCCTCACATGGGAAGGTGTCATTACTTGAATTAATAAAAGTATTAGCATAGGTTTAATGCAATAGTCAGCCAAAAATAAATAGTGCAATCTAAAGTAAGAGGAGGTATAATAATTTATCATGTATAAAGAACCCATATGAAAGTGCCAAAGATAATTACCAATAAATATAATTTTTTTATGAATTTTTGTTATCTTGTTATATCGATTGAGATCTAATATTGTCTAAACCTGGTATCTTGGAAAATCTAATTTTTTGTTCTATGTTTTCCTCATAAAATTCCATTCAATTTCATTTTATCCACTTTTTTTAGTATTTTATATGTTCAAAACCTTCAGACAATGTGCTCCAACATTTACATATTGATATAGAAATTCTAATGTAAAAGAGTTATTTTCAGGTCAAAGCTTAGTAAATATCTCCTTTTGGTTTGAGGAAGGAAGTAACATAGCCTTAAGTTTTACTAAGTGGTTGATGAATTTGCCTAAGGACAAACTATTAGACTATTCTCAATTCCACTGCTCCATGTGATTCATCAACATAGATTAAATTATGGATCAGAATCATTAGAGGACATGTTTCTATTAGAATGATGTGATTATGCCTAGGGATCATTCCATGTACATTTAGGTCTTCTAAAATATAATTAAATGTTTAAAATTAACAAATAGTGCTCAATAAGAGAGTGTCTTTAATCTTATTCTTTTATTATAATTGGTTCAAATGAACAATGTTGTTTATTTAAAAAAAATGATGTTCTTGTAATTGGCATATTTTTAGGGTACCTGATGTCCTTGAATTAATTTTGCCGATCTTGTGTCAGGATCCGGAAGCACACAATTAATTACCTTTGTATAAGCAACTAAATGCAGAATTTAACCAGAATGCACAAGTAACTAGAATTCAGAAATAACACAGAATATGAGAGACAATACACAACTTGTATTAATACTCTTCCAAAAAAGAATTACAATGAAGAGATGCCACACTCTTCCACACCTTATAGGCTTCCCACACCAAGTGTACAATAATTCACCTTCAAGAGTTATCTCTCTCAATTATTGTCCCAACACTCAACTCAAACATAGAGTTGGTGTTCACCTCCAACCAGTCAGTATCACTACTACCAGTACCACTAGTCAGTATCACTACTGCCAATACACAAGTACTCAAAGTACTTCAAGTAGATCTCCCATGAACTTGCAACAACTTGCAGCTCAAATGATCTTACTTACACATGTATATCTACCATGAACTTGCAACAACCTGCAATTCAAATGATCTTATAATTGGAAGGATCTACCTTGCCTTCCTCTATTGCTATCCACGATCGAGTACACACCGTACTCCAAGTAGATCCCACCTGATCTTGCTACCTATTGTGTTGTGATCTCCCTTATCTTGCTGCCACCTACAAATCAACTTGATTTTACAACACCTATAAACCTAGATCAAACACACACAAACACCTACAGATCAATGATCTTACTTACCATGTAAATCTCTCTACACCCTGAAAAACCCTTGTCCTTGCCTCACCAAGTCCTTATGATTCTCCAAACTAGTACCCTAGTGGATCTTCTACTAGAACTTGCACAACATGTAGCTCTAACTGATCATACACACTCGGCACCCTTGTGGAACTAGGAGGAGCTACCCTTGCTCTCTTCACACACTGAAGGAGCTAGCCTGCTCAACTCTAACTAGCACACTTTGCAATATAGCCCATGAGTCTATTATATAGATCCCATGTAAACAATAATTAGACATCTAATTAAAATAATTAGATCCATAGCTCAAGTCTAAAATTAGCCTTCTACATGCAAATAACTAGTTCGTTAACTAACTGTCTGTGAAATTGACAATTCTAAAACCGCACAGGCGACTGATGTCAGTCCTTGTCTACCTAGAGGTGACCAAAGTTAGCTGACTCCTGACCGATGTCAGTTGCTCTGACACTTTATATGACCGACATCGATTGATCAGACCGATGTCAGTTACTCTACCACTCAACAACCTCCTTCCATGTTTGCATCAGTGAAGCTTTTAGCTTCACCACCTAACAATCTCCCACTTGGAGATAAACAACTGCACTTGTACCTATACCTATACACCATCTAATCTATTTCTTGGTTTGTATCCCTCTTCAAGATCAACCTTGAAGACCAACCACCACAAAACCTGTGGTGCACCTCCTGTCATCCAAGTTGCCTGCCGCATCTACAAACACATGTAGAAAATAACTTGACCCTGCATCGCATGTCAACCTGTTGTTGGTCCCTCTCAGATACTTGAGAATCCACTAACTACCCTCCAATGATTTTTTCCTGGATCAGCTCCAAACTTTCTAACAACTCCCACTACATGGGCAAACCCAGGTCCAGTACGCATGTACTTAACCTCATCATGTGAATTAGGACACTGTTCATAGAATTGTCCAACCCATCGGTGTGTTGACCAGTTTCACACAATCATCCAGAGACAAAACCAACTTGTGTTCTTCCATGTCTCTAGAACACACTTATGCCAAAGAATTTTGCTCCTCCAAATTCTTCATGACACACCTCTGAACTAACTTTACCTTTAGCTCAAAAAAACCTTATATGTGTAACCCTGCATACAAGCAAACACACAACATACAGTAATAGGATAATGTAGCTATCATCATCCACCTAGTAAAGAAACCATAGTAGTTACAATGACATTGACTAAATCCATGCTTTGTCATCCACCTGTCAAACCTGTACCACTGTCCTGGAGCTTCCTCAAGACCATATGACTTGGCCTTCTATCTCACGTGTCCTTTCTCTCTATTCTTTAGCTAAGGTATCTATTCATCTTTCAATGCTTTCATACTAGCTGGCAACCCTACCAAATCTCCCATTTGGTTTTGCATCCTATTCATGCCATGCTCCCACTATTTCTAGGATCCTTCCTGCTCTATAGTGAGCAACGAGTATAAAGAAGATGAACAACGAATTTGAGGCTTACTTACCCTTTCAGTCCTCCATATGGGCATTTGAGACTCCTTGATAGCTTGTTATCCACCCAAAATCTATTCTAATGACCGACCTCAGTCACCACATAGTCTGCATCCGACCGACGTCAATTCCATGCGACTGTCCTAACTATCGACACCAGTTTTCCTGATCAATGTCAGTGTTTACCTGCTGCCAATGTCAGTCTTACATGTTGCTGACATCGGTCCTCCTAACCGACATCAGTTTTACCCTGTCTGACACCACCGACTTTGGTCTGCACATGACCGACATCGGCACCTATCTGTTTGATGCCAGTTCCTCCTGACTGATGCTGGTACCTATGTTCTCCTGTGAGTGATGAATTTTTACCCACGAGCTCTCTTTGGATCAAAACCTTTTCCAAACTACTCTGCTCAGAGTTACTTAGTCCCATCCACTGATCTCTATCCATCATCTCCTCCATAAACACCAAGGCTTTCCAGTTCTTAAATTTGTCAAAGACATCTGACTTCCTCTTAAGAACATGCATCTCTTTCTTACTCATGTGACCAAGCCTACAAAGCCACATCTTCACAATAGAAGAAGAATCAATAATATAAGTAGATAGATAAAAGAAACCTACTTTCTTACCACCAGCTAATTCAAGTGCATCCACTGTGAGAGTTCTTGTGCATCTCTCATCACCCAACTTTCTTGAAGAAATTAGCCATATCTTCAAGACTGGGACCTGCATGACCTCCTTCAACACCCATGTGTTGGCCGTCTACAATTTTAGCTGCACTTCCCCTTTGCCAATACTTTGACAAGGCACACCATCCCCTAAATAAATCTTTCCAAAGTCTCCAAGGACCTTAACATGGAAAAATACTCTATTTTGGGCTGCATGGAAAGAGGAATCATAATCTATAAAACAAGTTCTACTTTATCTAAAGAACATCTCAGAGCATCCTATGCAACAACACCTGCAACATCTACTTCTTCAGTTCCTTCATGTTGATCTTCTACCAACCAACAATATTTCTTAACCTACTCTTTCTTTCCATAACACCGTAATTGACCATTTGTGCTTTTCAATTCCTTTATTCTTAGTGTACTTTCTTCTGCCATTGCTATACTCCCACTCAATTAGAAACCCCTGAGAGTAACCTGTAATCAAACACAAACCTGCTCCCTGCAACCTTAGCTCTGATACCACTTTGTCAGGATCTGGTAGCACACAATTGATTACCTTTGTATAAGCAACTAAATGCAGAATTTAACTAGAATGCACAAGTAACTAGAATTTAGAAATAACACAGAATATGAGAGATAATACGCAACTTATATTAACACTCTTCCAGAAAAAAATTACAATGAAGAGACGCCACACTCTTCCACACCTTACAGGCTTCCCACACCAAGTGTAAATTAACTCACCTTCAAGAGTTATCTCTCTAAATTACGGTGCCAACACTCAACTCAAACATAGAGTTGGTGTTCACCTCCAACCAATCAATATCACTACTGCCAGTACCACTAGTTAGTATCACTACTGCCAGTGCCACTAGTCAGTATCACTACTGCCAGTACACAATTACTCAAAGTACTTCAAGTAGATCTCCCATGAACTTGCAACAACCTACAACTCAAATGATCTTACTTACACATGTAGATCTACCATGAACTTGCAATAACCTGCAGTTCAAATGATCTTAAAATTAGAAAGATCTACCTTGCCTTCCTTTATTGCTCTCCACGACCGAGTACACACCATACTCCAAGTAGATCCCACCTGATCTTGCTACCTATTGTGTTGTGATCTCCCTGATCTTGCTGCCACCTGCAAATCAACTTGGTTTTGTAACACCTACAAACCTAGATCAAACACACATAAACACCTGTAGATCAATGATCTTACTTACCATGTAGATCTCTCTACACCCTGAAGAACCCTTGTCCTTGCCTCACCAAGTCCTTATGATTCTCTAAACCAGTACCTTGATGGATCTTCTACCAAAAACAACCTATAGCTCTACCTGATCATACACACTCGGCACCCCTGTGGAACTAGGAGGAGCTACCCTTGCTCTCTTCACACACCGAAGGAGCTAGCCTGCTCAACTCTAACTAGCACACTTTATAATATAGCCCATGAGTCTATTATATAGATCCCATGCAAACAATAATTAGACATCTAATTACAATAATTAGATCTACAGCTCAAGTCTAAAATTAGCCTTCTACATGCAAACAACCAGTTCGTTAACTAATTGTCTGTGAAATCGACAGTTTTGGAACTGCACAGGCGACCGATGTCAGTCCTTGTCTGCTTGGAGGTGACCGACATCGGCCAACTCTTGATCGATGTTAGTTAATCTGACACTCTATATGACTGACGTCAGTTGATCAGACCAACATCGGTTACTTTGCCACTCAGCAACCTCCTTCCCTATTTGCATCAATGAAGCTTTTAGCTCCACAATCTAACATCTTGTGGGGGTATGTATTTAAATAAATGACATGTATATGAGCCTCATGATCACATTTTCTAAATAATTGGAAAGATACATGAGAATGGAAGAATTAAAGATAAGAGGGCATTCAACATCCTCTCATCTACTACCAATGATGGGGCCACACAGACAATTTGATGGCTTATATTTTTTCATTTATTTTATGTTGCGTGGTAGTGAATAAAAATAGAAAGAGTATTAATATTCAAACTTGTAATAAATGAGCATAATATATATGTATTTTATCCCAGCGTATGATTGTGATGAGAGTTGATAAAATTACTGTAGTATCAATATATTAAAGTTGTTGATTAATCTATAAAACCATTTGTGTTGGTTGTTTTTTAAAGTCATATTTGTAGGTTGTTGGTTGTCCTATAAAACCTTCTAAATGTTTTTGTTATTGATTATCCACTTGTAAAACTATCATGTTTTAGTTTTTGGTTAACTTATTATAAAACCATCATGTTTGGTTGTTGGCTAGCCACTTGTAAAACTATCATGTTTGGTTTTTAGTTATCCATTGTAAAACTATTCTTGAGGTTATTAGTTGTCCTAAAAAATCATTCAGATCATGAGCAAGCACTGAGGTGACATGTTGTAAGTAAAAAATTGATGTTTTATCCATATTTATACTAAGGGGGGATGTTAGGAAAATATATGTCAAATATCACATTATTTTATGGGTTAATATATCCAAGTGTGTATAAAATAATATATACTATACGTGAGTTTTAATTGATACAATATAAATCACTAGAGATATTAGGAGTTGACTAAGATATTTTTTGGATTAGGAGAGAGAATAGGGATGTAGATATGATTAGACTCCATGTTGTATTATATTCTACCTCTATATATGTAATATCTCACTATTTTATTGATATCTTGAATGATTCGAATATCACAATGAAGAAGAAAAAATTTATTATTGTGTACTCAATTTTCTATGCATATCTTTGAGTAACTTATGTTTCAATTTGAACAACCTCTAACCAAATTATTACTTAATATTATACTCACCCTTCATTTTCCTTTCCTTTTTTAAATGATCCCACCATATCATAGCATGACCCTTAAATTTTGTGCACACAAATTTCACCTTATTCTCCTCTGCCATATTATTCCATTCAAAAATAATTTTTGTAATACTCAGCTAGTCTATTAGTTCTTGTAGTTTTGAATTACCTCCATATTATAAAAATTTAACCTTTATTCATTGATTCTTTTCTTTAAACACTCTAATCAATATTTATTCAAATGATTATGGCTCCTCTTGTTCTTCCTCCCTTAAAAATTATTTTCTTCCCAATCTCTTTTTCATTTATGTCATCTCTTCTTTGCCTTCATTATTGTCCTATTATAATAGCAGTAAGCTCATTCACTCTCTTCTATAGCTCTTGAATATTTATATTCATCTAAGTTTAGCCCCCTCTAATTTTATTCCCAAATCTATTTTTTTTTAATACCAAATGATGAGACCAAGTCCACATCAATTCCAAAACACAGTAAAATTACAAAGAAAATTATTGAGAATTAGAAAACCAAAACTAAATCTTTTTAACTATTCTAAAAAATTATGATTCTTTAAATAGTTCACAATTTGAAGATAAATTTGTCTTTCATAACTAACATGCTATTAAAAAAAGGTTATCCTAGAGTTAATTAAACTAGTTATTTTTATTAGTTTTTCAGAATCTACTATTTTTAATAAATTGTATATGCACATTTAGATGGGTTAACTAAATATTCCTTATTTTACACATCTAAAAATATTTTGAAGACATCCTTCAACTTCACATTCATGGTTAATTATGATTTTTTTTAAATAATAAAAAATAAATTTAAAAGATATTTTTTCAATCTTTAGATGGTCAATTTTGAATCTTACTAAGTGGCTAGCATAACTTAAAATTATATAGAAATCTTCGAGGTCTTCATTTTTTTTAAAAAGAGACACACACTCATTCCATTGTCAAAAGTTATGACTTATATAAGATATACTACATGCAATTTTTAACCGTTAACATTCAAGGAACTCTAATTTGTCTTCCAAAATGTTACAATATTTTATAAATAAAATTCTATGATTTAAATTTTATGGTTATATGATCATATTTATATTTTTAATAATAAAATATAATCAATCTTTTTTAAAGACTATAGTGCTTTGTAATAATTAAATGCTAACATTTTCATGTCATTATAGTGCTTGGTAATAATTATAAGTCAAATAAATAATAATAATAATAATAATAATAATAATAATAATAATAATAATAATAATAATAATAATAATAATAATAATAAAGTTATTTTATTTTAAGTTAAATCAAATTACTACAATAATAAATATAATTAATATTAACACACTCATGTCATTAGAAAAAATTACTCTCAAATGTCACAATCTAATAATTAAGCTTAAATAAATAAATAATTTTATAATATCACACTCTAAAATAGTTAAATATTAACACACTCTGATGCTATAAAAGCCCCAATCGATCTAATTATCTTCCGAATCTTAATATTATTCAAAATACAAGAGAACTACTATATATATATATATATATATATATATATATATATATATATATATATATATATATATATATATATATATATATCACACAAACAAATTCAAATCAAAAAATAAAAATGTAGAGTAAAATGAGAGAAATAAAAATTAAAGAACTAAAAAAAGGTAAATTGAATTGAACTATGTAATTGTTTACATTTAATGTTTAAAGATTACTTATTTTCTCATTATTTTTACTGTACAACTTCCCACATTGCTTTTAGTATGTAGATTAATTTAGGATAAATAAAAATTAAATAAGAATTAAAAAAAAAGTAAATTAAATTGAACTGCGTAATTTTTTACATTTAATATTTAAAGCTTATTTATTTTCCCATTATTTTTACTATACAACTTTTTTCATTACTTTGAAATTAATTTTTAATTGACATATTACTATCGGAGTTGTTACCAGAATCCAGATAATGTGAATGCAATGGAGACGTGATCACACGAGATGAAGCTAGTGCACATCACATAGATGCTAAAGCAATTTGAAATTATACAAGAAGATAAATTACACAAGACAAAATAGGAGAAAATTCAATATCTGATTAACATGAGATGGCCAAAGTGAAGAATACATATAGGAGAGCACGTAAGTAACTCCTCCACAAAAGGTGGTCAAGGCACCCCAAGAATAGACTGTAACTCCTTCATGAAAGGTCGTGACAAGGTGCTAAGAATAGATAAGTAACTCCCATCAAGGGAGTTACTTATGACATTTTTATGACACCTATGACACATCTATGACACACATCTCCGCATAAGCTAGCCTATCCCACGAATGTAGGAAAACTCTATGTAGCACAAAAATATAATTTCCCTAATTAAATAATAGGGAAAAATAAAAACCTACACTAATACCCCCATAAGTGCAGCTTAGGTGGGTAGTGTGGAAATATAAAATGGGTCCCAACAACTAGGCCTAATGAGGTACCCAATACAAATGCAATCTCCCATAAGATAGAGAAAAAGAGAAAACCCGTAGGAAAAACTCTCGCCAAAAGAGAGACATAAAAGAAAGGAAGAGGCTAGTGCCCCCCACCCCCCCCGCCCGAAGATTATGCTATTGCAGATGTGGACCACACCCCAAGAAGAGCTCATCGATGATTGAACTTGATCTCAATGAAAGGTTTGGTGAAGATGTCTGTAACTTGCTCCAAAGATTGGCAAAATATCAAGTCAATGACTAGACTATGAATAAGCTCTTGAATGAAATGCATGTGAATATATATGTGCTTGGTCCGCTAGTGCTAAACTAGATTCTTGTAAATCTGAATGGTACTCTAGTTGTCACAATAAATAATGGTGGGCTGGCTGATAGGAATGCCAAACTCAAAAAGTATCCCCTGAAGCCAAATAGCCTCAGTAGCTACATTAACAACTCCCCTGTACTCTACCTCTGTGGATGATATAGCAATAGCATTTTGATTCTTGCTAGACCAATTGATAAGACCAGAACCTAGAGAGAAACTATAATTAGAAGTTGACTTGTGAGTCTGTGAATCACCAACCCAGTCTGAATCTATATATCCAACCAAGTCAACCTCTATGCCAAATCTATAATGAATCTTGTATCTATGTGAACCCTATATGTAATACAAGATCCTCTTAGCTGCTTTCCAATGTAGCTCATGAGGTTCTTGCATAAATCTGGAGACAAGTCCCACTGTATATGATATGTTAGGCCTAGTGTGAGTCAAGTAGATGAGACTACCAACAAGTTGTCGATACTGAGTGGCATCAACCAATGGTGAAGAGCAGTCAGCCTTAAGCTTGAATCCTAATAGAAAGGGATTCAAAGACGGCTTGCAATCAGCCATGTGAAACTAAGCCAATAAATCAAGAGCATACTTAGGTTGTGCAAGAGAAATCCCTAAATCTAACTATGAGATCTCGATGCCAAGGAATTAGTGCAACAAACCCAAGTCTGTCATGTCAAATCTATCCTGAAGAGATGCCTTCACCACTGCAATAGCCGATGAAGAACTCTTGGTGATCAAAAGGTCATAAACATATATAATCAAAATCAAGAGTGAATAATCCTATCGTAAGAAGTAGACATTAGGATCAGAATGGCACCTAATGAAACCCACTGCGAGAAGAAAGGAATCTATCTTGGCATACCAAGCCTGAGGGGCCTATTTGAGGCCATAAATAGATTTATTAAGTCTATATACTAAGGAAGAATTTTGAATAAATTTTGGTGGTTGTTCCATGTAGATCTCTTTCTCTAGGTCTCCATGAAGAAGGACACTCTTCACATCCATCTGATGCACATCCCAACCATGTGCTATGGTAATAGCCAAAGTGAGTCAGATAGAAGTCATCTTTGCAATGGGTGAAAAGGTCTCTAAGTAGTCAATGCCTTCCACCTGTGAGAAACTCTTGGTGACCAATCGCACTTTGTACTTATCAACCGACCCATCTGTTACAAACTTGGTCTGATATATCCACCTACATCGAACCATCTTTCTTCCCTTAGGAAGTGAAATCAAATCCCAACTGTGATTTTTGATTAAGGAAGAATATTATTCCTCCATAACACTATCCCACTTTGGTACCCTAGATGCCTCTTGAAAAGTCTGTGGATCTAAAACTAAAGCAAAGAAGGCATGTGGATCTCTCTAAAAATGCCCCCTTGTATGTCTATCATTTGCAAAATCTCCTACCCAAGTTTCAGCACTCTCAAGTGTCTATCTGGCCCAAAGTGGCCTAAAAGTGGGTGAGTCAGGTGCTAACTCCTCATCCTCTAATTGACTAGAGGTGGATGACTCTACATCATGATCCTCACTGTCTGAACATGAAGAAGAAGAAGATGTCTCTAGCTCAAGAACCTACTGTGATTGATCTAAATTTGATGAGGAATCATCATAAAGAAGTAGATTCGATGAGGGAGAAGAAGTGTCAAGTGTTGAGTCTCTAAGACTCTCCTAAAAATGGACACTTCTCTTGATGAATAATTCATGAGTGACTAGATCTAGAAGGTGATACCCCTTAATACCATCCAAATATCCTACAAAGATGCAAAGCTTAGACTAGCATTCCATAGCTTTACATTTCTTCTTCAGAATGCTGGCCATGGCTGGGGATCTAAAAAACCTAAGGTGATCAACATCAAGTTTTCTTTTATGCCAAGCTTTAAAGGGTGTTATCCCTTTCAAAGCTTTGTGAGGAACCATATTCTGAATGTAGCAAGCACAATTGATGGCTTCATCCCAGTACTATGGTGCTAAGGATTTGGAGTGAATCATATAGCTACCCATATCTTTCAAGAACCTATTTTTACATTCTGTAACCCCATTCTGTGAAGGACTATAAGTGACTGTGTGCTGCAAATCAATCCCCTCTGTGGTGCAAAACTACTCAAAATTATTACTGACATACTCCCCTCTATTACCAATTTGAATAACCTTGATGGATTTCTCACTCTGTTTCTCAACAAGAGCCTTGAAGTCTAGAAAAATTTCAAACACTTCAAAATTTTGTTTGAGAAAATATATCCAAGTGTACCTAGAGAAATCATCAATGAAAGTGAGGATGTACTTGGCCCTTGTGAAATATGGTTGGGGAAGGGTCCCGATACAACACTGTGGACTAACTCCAAAGGTTTTGAATCCCTCCAAGCTTTGCCTTTGTCAAATTTTGCTTCGAGATGCTTTCTAAGGGAGCACCCCTCGCAAAGTCCTTTTGAGAATTGGACATGAGGCAAGCCAATGACCATGTCATTTTTACAAAGTTGCTCAAGGTAGTGGTAGTTAAGGTGGCCAAACCACTCATGCCACAATTTGCTAACTCCATCTGAATGAGTCAGTAATGCTGTTAGAGAAGAATCTGATGAAAAATGTGAGAAGGTGTATAACCTTGCTTAGTGATCTACCCTACCCACTGCCACTGTAGTATCACTATGCAACTCCCTGATAGCCATTGAATCTGGTGAAAACTCAACTCTCACGTCCTGACCAATGTGAGTGATTTAGTACACTGATAGGAGATTAGTTGAAAGAGAAGGAACACTTAGAACATTATTGAATGTTCCTCCTTCTATTTCAACTGACCCTCTCCCTGCAACAAAAATTGATGTGTCATCACCCAAATTAATTGAAGTCATGCTACAAGGCTCTAAAGATGAAAACTCAACTAGTGAAGAGCTCATGTGGTGAGAAGAACTCGAATTAATGACCCATGATGTTGTAGAAGCTGTAGTTGCTACAAGGGCCTTGCCCTTTTCTTTCTCCTTACCCTTGCCTTTTGCCTTGGTAGAATCTTGGGTAGATGAATTCTGCGTGATGGACTCTAGAACACCTATGTTGTGCTTCTCTAGAAGATGAGTTAGGTGATCTATTTGTTTCTTCATGCATTTGTGTTCATCATGCCCTGTATTTTTACAATAGGCACACTTAACCTTCTCCTTCTTACGTTTAGCATTGGAAGAGGAAGACTCAGTGTTGTTTTTGGCAGAATTGTTGTTTTCTTTCTTCTCCTAGTCCTTGTTCTTTTTCTTCTTCTCCTTTGTTGAAGTCTTATCCTTACCATTTCCAGCTATCAAAGTTTGGAGTTGAGTAGACTTCATTGTACTCATTTGAATTAGCTTATCTTTCTCCCTAGTCAAGTCGATAATAAATGAATCCAAAGAAGGCATTTTCCATGTAGTGCCAACAATACTTTTTGTGGCATGGAAAGTGGAGACAAAGATTGAATAGCTTGGACCTAACTTTATGAGAATATAAAGGATGAGTTGATCATCTTTATTCTATATCCCACATTCTTTCAATTTTAATCTAAGGGCCTTAAGCTTAGTGAAGAAGTCCTGCAGGGTGTCAAAGTTGGTAGGACTTAGACTTATTAGTTCGTTTTCGAGCTCATGACCTCTCATCTCATGAAGCTTCCCAAATAAGAGTTCTAAGGTCTCCCATATGTCTTTGGGAGTCTTGGAGGTTTCTAAATGGAAGAGAAGTTCTAGAGACACAGACAAGCTCAGTAATTCATAAGCTTCATCACTACCACTTGACCTTTTTAACATCAGTGCTGGGTTCTACTTCACTACCCATGGTGATCCTTTACAGCCCTTTGCTTCTAAGAATGATTGACATTTTAACCTTCCATTCATGATAGTTGAAGGGTGTTAGGGGTTTAAGTTGAAAAGAATCTATTTTAATCTAAATTTAGGTGAAGTTGTGTTGATTGCAAGTTGTGAATTTATGTAGAAAGGAGAATGAAAGCAAAGATTTGCAAGTTGTGAAAAGCAAACACACCCCCTCAAAATGTTGAGCCCCCCCCCCCAAATATGCAAGTGCATGCTAAAAATATGTCGAGCTCAGCTGGGAATTCATCTTAGAGTAATCAGTGCAAGACTTTAAGTAAACAGGATGTTGGACTCAGTCAAAAATGCATTTCGAGAGACCCAAATTTTAGGCACTTTATAAACTAGTGCAATTTTTACAAATAAAAAATCTACACTATGGAGAATTGAATTACAAACAATTTTGTAAAAAATGACACTTGAATCTGAGCTACCATTTGCAAGATATTAAAGGTTCAATTTTCTCGTAAACTAGTGTTTTTACAAAAAAACACTAAAACATTAAAAAATGCCTGTTATGAGAGATAAAGTGGCCTTCCAACCACTCATTAGATTTGGTACAGAATGAGGAATCCAAAGGAGGTTTGTGTGAGGGGAAATTGGCCTCCCACTAACCCGGGCATTACCCTTCATCTTCGACAGGCGAAGATACAAGTTTTAAATGAAAACCCCAAATTACAAAACTATCTAAAAAACTAAATATTTAGTCAAATTGACTAATTTTTATTTTTCATGTCAATTTTTAACTAAAAATAATGAAGCAAAGATAGAATTGATGGATGCCACGTGTCCAAGGGGCACCACATGGGATGCCAAGCAAGGAAGGGGTGCCAAAAAAGCACAGTCTAGATTATACTAGCAGAAAAGACAAAAGAATAATTGCAAACCTGTGTTGGACACTGTATGGCTTGCTTGGCACCTTGTTGGGCAAGAAAAGATGATGGAATCTGCTGACTTCAATGCACAACAGGTCTGGGCAGAATAAGACAAGAAATATGTGCCATTAGAAAATCTGTAACATATTCAAAAAAAGATTGACCTATTTTGGACACCGTATAATTGATGACATGTCTGTAGAAGGATGCTTGGCATTGTAGAAGTTGGCATGCTATTTCAGACTGGAAGGACTGCTATGTGGAGTTGTTGCTCCTCCCTCTGCTCCTTATACTCAACAATGGCACCCAAGCTAACTATTGAACCAGCCCCTGAAGTGAAGATAGCCAAGACACCCAAAAGCCAAGGATTCCCAAGAAAATGATACCAAAAATGATATATATATATTTTTATTTTAGATCAGATCTAGAAATAAAAGGCAAAGAAAACTCCACTCCTCTTAATTTCAAAATAAACTAAAAGCAAAACCAGACACATGATTACCGGGTTTGCACTGATACCATATCGGAGTTGTTGCTAGAATCTGGATAATGCGAATGCAGTGGAGACGTGATCACATAAGATGAAGCTAGTGCACATCACATAGATGCTAAAGCAATTTGAAATTATACAAGAAGATAAATTACACAAGACAAAATAGGAGAAAACCCAATATCTAATTAACATGAGATGGCCAAAGTGAAGAATACATATAGGAGAGCACGTAAGTAACTCCTCCACAAAAGGTGGTCAAGGCACCCCAAGAATAGACTGTAGCTCCTCCATGAAAGGTGGTGACAACGTGCTAAGAATAGAGAAGTAACTCCCATCAAAGGAGTTACTTATGACATTCTTATGACACCTATGACACATCTATGACACACATCTCCACATAAGATAGCCTATCCCACGAATGTAGGAAAACTCCATGTAGCACAAAAATATAATTTTCCTAATTAAATAATAGGGAAAAATAAAAACATACACTAATAATTACATCATAATTAATAAATAAATAATCATATTACTACTTCATATTTATTATCACATCATATTTATTAATAATTATAACAATAAAATTATAAAAGAAAATTAACTTATATATATATATATATATATATATATATATATATATATATATATATATACATACATACATACATACATACATACATACATACATACATACATACATATAAATAATTTTAAAAATAAAATTGTAAAAATAAATTATCATAAAAATATTACCATGTCATAAATAGATAATATACATATAATCATAACTAATTGATAAGTAATATTTATATTTATGTTTAAAATTTATACATTACATATAAAATATTTATGATTATTTATATATTTTATATTTATTTATTGTAATATATATATTTTATGGTATCATATATATATATATATATATATATATATATATATATATATATATATATATATATATATATATATATATATATATATATATATATATATATAACACAATGAAATTTTACCACATATTACTTATAAATAATTCTAACAATGAAATTATAAAAATAATTTCTTTAAAAAAATATTAAATCATAATAAATAAAAAGATAACTATAAATAATCATAAATAATTTATAATATATAGTTAATATATATATTTTGCATCATATTTCTAAATAGTGATAACAATAAAATTGTAAAAATAAATTATCATAGAAAATGTCACCATATGATAATAAATAAATAATAGATAATCATAATAAATTTATAGGTAATATATAAATTTTACCCCATCATATTTATAGATAATCATAATGAAACTATAAAAATAAATATTCATAAGCATATTATAATAAATAGATAATATAGAGATAACCATAATTTTTTAGCTCAATATGAAAGTGGAGAGGTCTCTATCCTAAAAACATATATACCATATAAAATTAGTAGGTCTAGCTTAACAATATAGATTTTTAAGGCATTAACCTTCCAAAAAAAACATATTACCAAAAGTTTTTTGAAAACACCTATAGCCAATTTATAGAACTATAAACCAAAAGCACAAAAGCAAATTTACTAAACACATTCTTGCCTTTCTACTACAAACTAGTGAAAAGATAATCTAAAAATTAATCTAGAATGATCACTTCTACAACCTTACTAGCACTAACCATCTTATTTCCTAAATACGATGGCTTGGTTTTCTTCCTTGAATATGAAATAAGCACTTCCTAATCTATATCTCGTGAAATTGGACAAAAAAATTCCATTTCTTGACCTATCATAGAATTTGTAGCCTTCTCTGCCTAAAAAAACTTTGACTGCCTCTTATAGCTCCCCTCTTCCATCTTTTCTTTACCTTTCCACCAAAGAGGCTCCTTGAACATACCCCTCACTACTCCCTTTGCCAACCACTTGATTGCTTTCACTCATTTTGACATCTGTCTCTGAGCCTGCCAGACTTCCATTTATGGTATAGGTAGCATAAGATCCTTAATAACAGTGATAACAATACCCTTTGCCCTTTACTATTTTTTCTCGCTAGAACATACCTCTTCTACTTGTTGTGAAAAATAACCAAAGCCAAGAATCTAGCTTCTAGTAAATGGAAAAAAAGATAATAGAATGAAACTTAGACTATATTTATCTAAAAAGGGCATTATAGGAAAGGGACCTAAGGGAAGTGAGGCTATTATAGACATGAGACCCTCCCTATGCTCCTTCCACATGAATAAGTCTACCATTGCTTTAATTTGGTCCTTGTCCATCATCACTAGGCAAAGATTACTAGTAAAAAGAGATCTTAGGCCTGAATTTACTTGCACTCATCTGTTGATGGACAACACCCCCATCCCTATCACTTTCTCTATTTCCTCTACCACTTCCACCATAGAAATCCAAAAGACATTAAACAATCTAATCTTAGATATTTTATCTCTAAAAATTATTTCATGAGCTTTTACTCCACCAAAACTTAATGGCCAATGTACTAATTCAATGTAGTCTAGATCCATGCTTGAAAACACAACCCAGCTATAGATTGAAGCCCAAATACCAACCACAACTCCCATTTCAAATAAATCAAGGCCGTTGAATATTACACACAAAAACTCCATCATGAATCTAATTTACTCACATGCTTAACTTTAATGAAATAATAAATGACTCTACCATCACCCTATGGCCAACTCATCTAATGTAAAAATAAATCAATACCCCCTCAATTCATAATTCAACCAAATTATAATAATTATTAACATCTATTTTTTATTTTTAAATTTCACACCATTTTAAATTTTAAATTTTAAATTTTAAAATTAAAAATCAATGTTCTCAATCCCTACATAGTCACCACATTCATCTCTAACATTATCAATTCTGGTAGACATTGGTTATCTATACCCACATTCCCTAAAAAATCAACCACTCTATTGCTTTCATGAAAACACTGCGATCACTCCCATTCATCAAACTAATCTAGTTTGGGCCAGATAATCACCAAAATGTTCTCCAATTTCTAAGATTTAGCCTTCTAATTTTCTAATGCTTGAATGATTACCTATGAATCCTCTTCAATCTCCAAAAAAGAATCCCACATTCTAAAGCTAACTCAATACCTAAAAACAGTGCCCGAGCCTCTACTTCATTATTCATTTCATCAAATAACTTCAAGGACATTGCCTTTATTAAAGATCTATTGCAATTATTAATAACATAACCAAGCCCTAAGTCTCCTAGATTCCCTCTATAAACTCCATCAAAGTTAAGCTTAAACCACCATAGTTATGGAGGACACTAGATAGCTTCCATTGACCCTTGAATGGGAATAGATAATCATTATTAATTTATAGGTAATATATAGATTTTACTGCATCATATTTATAAATAATCATAACAATGAAATTATAAAAATAATTAATCTATACATAATATATATGGATTTTATCACATCATATTTATAAATTAAAATATTTGTTATTATATTGGCTAAAGAACAAGTTTTGAAAGGCCCCACAACCTTGTATAAATGAGATAATAAAAAATTAAATATTAAAGCACAAATGGGATGCCTCTACTAATGGCAAAGAAATAGGCAGTAAGATCCCTTCACAACAAGAACTTCTACCAAAAACAAGATGAAACAAAAAATTACCAAGAAACTTTTGCAAAGTTTTTTCCAAACTAAACTTGGGGACCTAACACCTTTATCACTAGTATTTAGGATTATCACAGGGTCCTCCTAAATGGAGGGACATATAGGAAGGTTAGGCCATTGCTTTTCTACCTTTTTTTCTTTTCTAAACTAATAACCATCCTTCCTTATACTCAACTTGAGGGGCTAAAGAGGTTTTTTCAACTAAGATGCAGGGCTAAGATTTGTCTTCTATTGTAGTCCCTAGATTAGTGTATACCCTGAAAGAATCCAGATCTAGGATCTCTTTCAAGAAGGAATTTGGGGTTGGCCTAGCCTTCCTTGGAGAGATTAAATCAACAAATAGTTCATCTTTAGGGTGTGATTAGTTTTTGGGATCCTTGTTTGAAGCAAAAAAAGAAGGGGCTTTAGAAGAAGAGTTCTTTTTTTTGAGGAGGATGCAATTTTTGGTCAAATGCCTAGTGCCAAAATAGCTATAATAGTGAAACAAAAGGCCTTCATAGTCAATAGCTTGAGACCAAGTGTAGCCTCCAACCTTCAAGATGATTTTTTTTTAAGATTCTTGGAGGTGTCAAGGTTCACTAAGATCTTGGCAAAAGTAGCGAGGGAGAAAATATCAATAGGTAGATGCATTTGCAGGTACCCACCCAAAGATCTAACAATAGCCTGTAAGTGAGATTTCATCTAAAATTGAAGCAGAAGGTTGGGAAAAGGAACCCACATTGGTTTCATATATGAACGTTTAGTGAGTGGATTGAAGTTAGGGGACCAAGATTTCATGTGTAAGGGGTGGTGATTCAAGCTTCAAGGAAGGTCATGAAGCTTGTCCTTATTGTTAATATTATGATAAATAATAATGAAGTAACCTTTAACACAAGGGTAAATATAAAGTTTACTTAAAAAAAGGGGTTTTCAATTCTTTAAAATACAACTATTAAAATCTTGGATCTTTAGCTAGAGATCCACAAATTTGTAGATGATACCCTTTGTAAAAATATATTCCTTCAATTTGAGAACAACCATGGTTTTTTATTTATCAAAAGTCACCATTGGGTTAGTAAGAGGAGGGGTGAGAGGTCTGGGAGCCAAATGAGAGACAACTTTGATAAAAGAGGTAGGCTTGCATTCCAAAGTGACCTCTGTGTCCATCACCATAACATCCCAATTGGGTTGGACGTGAATACAAGGGTTTGGAGCTAGGTGGCCTACCCAGATCTTTTTCCCCCAACTAGAGTAGATCCATGTTGTTGATGACAGAAGGGGACTATTGGTTATAACAAAGGCTTGAACGTGGAAGGGGGAACATCCCTAGATAGGTCTGATGCTGTAGGCTGAGTGTCATTAATCTCCATTCCCATGGGTGGAGTAGAACCAAACTACTGGCAATAGGGGACAATTGAAATTAGCAATGACTAGGACAGGGGAGGAAGAATGGTGCTTCCACACAGATCCACATGGGTAGATCCATCATTTGAAATTGCTTTGAATGGGAGATCACTAGGAATGTTGGGAGCCATCGTGCGCTAAGAGGTAAGCGGTATTTATAAATTAAAATATCATAACAATGAATTATAAAATAAATTATAATAAAAAATATTACCACACCATAGATTATATAATCATAATTAATATGTAGTATATAGATTTTACCACATACTATTTATAATAGAGAATCATAATTAATTTATATGTAATATATAGATTTTATGAAAATATTACCACATCATCTTAAATAAATAGATAATATATAAATAATCATAATTAACTTATAATTAGTAATATATAAATTTTACCACACAATACTTATAAATAATTATAACAGTAAAATCTTAAAAATAGATTATCATAAAAAATATATCACATGATTATATATATATATATATATATATATATATATATATATATATAATAGTTTTTACCACATCATATTTATAAATAAGCATAACAATACAATTGGAGAAAAAAATTATCATAAAAAATATTACCACACCATGATAAATAATATATAGATAATCATAATTAATTTATAAGGAATATATAGATTTTAACACATACATCATAATAAATAAATATCGTGTTGTTGTCCATTTAAATATTTTTAATAGACAATAAATATTTATCTTTATTTTATGTAAGAACAAGTACTACTAGCATACATATTATAAATCTCTATAAAATACAAATCATTCTTAAAAATAATATTTTTACATAAATTTATCTAACATATAACATATATTTGTTAGTATTGAATAAATAACTATCCTACTTTAAATTTTAATAGAAACCTAATTTATTAACCAAATAAAAAATACTATATATAATCTTAAATATGTGATAACATATCCATATTATCAACACTATTTAGATAAATGATGATAATTATGACAAACATTTAAAACATTGAAAAAAAAAAAGATCATGAATATTCTTCATTACAAATTTAAAATTAACCTAAAAATAATAAAAATTGTAATTTAATTAATGTTGTTGATAATAAAATATTTTAAAGTAAATTTGTAGATAAAATGGTATATGATTTTATAATTATTTATATTTCAAATATAAATTATATTAAATAATTAATTATAATAAGATTAAAATAATAATAATAATTAATTATTTAATGTAATCTAAACACAGTTTTACAAAAACCTATTTTAATATTATAAATTACCAAAAAAACCAAATAGTTTTTATTAAAATACTTTCAGAGGGCTACTAAGAATATTCTTTATAAAATATTTAAAGTTAATATAATTTTAAAATTAACTAACATAATACTTTATCAAACCATCATCTAAAATCTAGATAAAGTGTTCAGGCACCAAATATAAAAAACACTCAAAATTTAAAAAAAAAGAAAAAGAAAAAGAAGCAGAACCAGAATGTTATGTGATATAGGCAAATGGAAAAATTAAAGAACGTACACAACAATTTCTTTTTGTTAACAACTAAAACAAAAATATATGCAGGACCGTGCGAAATAAAGCTTGCCTGTGCTTTACAAAAAAACGCTACATATGGTCCCCATCACCATGTCAAACAAAGCTCCATGGATTCTCTGCCATATGCAAGCAATAACACTGTTCTAGGCATTAACTGGACACCTCATTATAATTCATTCAGTACCCATGTCTTATCACTGTCGCATGTTTGTCTGCTTATATGTATGCTCTCTTCCAAGCATTTATGCCATCAAAAAAGCTGCAGGCTTTGGCTTTGACTGCGTTAAGTACTTGTCTAACACAAGGCACAGCACGTAAGATAGTGTTGATATCCGAATGCTGTCATATCTATGAATATGCCACTGCATGGATATACAGTCCAGAATAGGCCTCGTGAAGGCAAAATAATTGGGAGGATCCAGCTAATGACATATGTACATATAATGATTGAAAGGTAGGGTGCATGCTACGATTTGGATTTTTATTCCTGTTGTTCCTTTAGCAAGAATTTTATATTTCATAAAAGTGTTATGAAATAACCATTAGGTTTACCAACAATTAATAACAGGATGAAAAAATTATAATGTGCAATATAAAATGCCAACATATTCATTCAGTTAGGAAATTTGTTTTCTAAAATTCGGTTAGACTTGTGAAACGAATTAGTCATAATTTTCTAAAACTGATTGGACACTATATAATAGGGGGCCCTACTGCACGACAGGGGTCGAGGCAAACAATGTATTTTGGCCGTGTATCCAAAATGTCCGAGGCAAGCAATGTATTTCCGTCGTGTTTCCAAATTGTCTCATTCATTTTATATATATTTTAATGCAGAAGATTGGTGATAGAGAAAGAACTGTCCTGAACAAGATTATTCATCCATTCTGGAACTGGAGAGGGTGTCTATAAGCTTCAAATCTGGTCAAAAATCTTGTTCCCTCAGGTTAAACAATCAGTAAAGAAAACTGTGGAACGTGTCGTCGTTTTTATCTTTCTAGTAATTTGGTGGCTGTTTTTTAAGGAGACGGGTGCCACGTAAAAAGAATACAAATTTTATGGATACTCTAGTCTATGTATATTCCTTTCCTCTCATACAATTTGTTATTGGTGCCACAATACTACTAAAAATTTTAATAATTTTTTTATAAAAAGTTGTTAAACCATGAAAACTTCTTACCTCTAATATTTTTTAAAGTAGGCCACTCAATAATTCCCTTTATATTTTTTTCATCTATTTTTATGCCATCTAATGAAACTATAAATCCCAACAATACCAAACTATTTTGCATAAACATGTACTTCTCCAAATTTGCATACAACTTCTCCTTTTGTAACAAATCCAATAGCATTCTCAAATGTTGAAAGTATTTTTTTAAGTCTTACTGAATATCAAAATATCATCAAAATAAATAACCACAAACTTACCAATATATTTTCGTAGCACTGTATTCATCACCTTCATAAATATGCTAGGTCCATTAGATAATTTAAAGGGCATCACCATCCACTCATATAAGCCATCCTTAGTCTTGAATGTAGTTTTCCATTCATCTCCTTCATGAATTTGAATTTAATAATAATCACTTCTTAGATCAATCTTGGTAAAATATTTTACTCCTGCAAGAACATCTATCATATCATCTAAACGAGGTATAGGAATATATACTTGATTGTAATTTTATTAAGTATTCTACTATCCACACATATTCTCTATCTTCCATCTTTCTTTGGAGTTACCAAAGTTGATGTTATACATGGTCTCATGCTCTCCCTTATCATTTTTTTCCTAACAATTCAACAATCTATTTATTTAATTTTATATGTTTTTGGACTCATCCTACAAGTTGCTTGATTGGGTAGAGTTGATATGGGAATCAAATCAATACGATGCCAAATATCTCTCTTTGGTGGTAAACCATCTAGTAACTCATCAAGCATAACATATGCATATTATTTCAACACTCTTGTTACTTCTATTGGTATTTACACCATTTTGTGTCTTCATTCTTTGCTATTGATACATAACAACAACCTGCCACCTTCATATCTTGGATAAACTTTTTAGTAGAGGGCATGTTTTTTAACTTCTCATCCTCTTTAAAAGGTAACAAGACTACCTTTGTACCACTTTTCTAAAAATTTTACATTTTTTTACTCCATCATGAATTAATTTTCTATCAAATTACCACAGTCTTCCCAATAATACATGCCATGCATCCATTAGAATAACATTATATCATATTTCATCATTATAAATTTTTATTATAGAAAACTTGATTAAGCACCTTTTATCTATTGTGATTTCATTCCCTTTCTTAAACCATGAAATCCAATAAGAATTAGGATGATTCACATTGCAGATTTAGTTTCTCTATCAATTCTTTAGAAACTATATTTTTACAACAACTACCATCTATAATTACTTTGCATACCTTTCCACCCAGATTACATCTTGTTATAAAAATACTTTATCATGGCCATGCATCACCACCTTATTTATTCTGCACTTATTCTTTCCTTAGAATGATCATTGTTCTTCTCATCATGAGATTCTCTCCAACATCTGGTGGTGCAATTTTAATATTTTACTCTTCTATCTCAGTCTTAACTAGATTCACTCTTGGGTGATCCTCTTACCTCATTTCATGATCTTGATAGTGTGAACACTCAAAATTTTTATGCCTTCCTTCTCCACATTTATAAAATATAAAAGATATGTATTGATTTAGAAACCATCCTCTAGCACCACAATAACCTCATCCTTTCTGAATTTTTTTTCTTTTTTATTGGTATTGAAACCCTTACCTATTTTCATCTTGCCTTTTTGCAATACTTGATGATTCACATTTATTTATTAGACCGACCTCTAGTGTTATTAAACCCACCTCATCCCCTATTTGGAGGGGATATGCCTATTTTTAGACCAAAAAATGTTCTTCTAAAATTTTATCTGTTTTATTTTTCTTCTGCCTTCAAAGCTAATTGATAAGCCTCCTCTATGCAAAGTATCATATGCATGCTTAATTCATATTGAATAGTAAATTTCAAACCATTTACATACCTTGCATCCATCTATTCTTCAATTTCATCATGATTCACTCGTATAAAAAACTTATAAAACTTATTTATATTTTTTTGATAATGTGATCTTTTTACCTCAAATTCTGAAATCTTCTAGTTAGGTTTGTGCATAATCTACAGGAAGAAATTTCTTACATAAAGAAGAATAAGATTACATAAAGAACAATTTTAGCATTACCAAATTTCAATAATGTGTTTGTGGTTGATTTTGATGCTTCATTTATGAGAATTAGTGTTGTGTTGAGCCAAGAAGGAAAGCCAATAGCATATTTTAGTGAGAAATAGAATGAGGTAAGAATAAATTATTCTACTTATTACATTGAATTTTATGCAATTATATAAGCATTAAGACATTGGTGGTATTACTTGGTGCCTAATGAGTGTATTTTATTTACAGATCATGAGGCTTTGAAGTATGTGAATACACAAAATAAGTTGAATAGTAGACATGCAAAGTGGGTTTCTTTCTTTTAAGGGTATACTTTTGTGTTGAACATAAATTAAAAAAATAGAATCATGTAGCTAATGCATTGAGCAGGAGAGTGACATTATCAAATACTATGGTGAGTGAAGTTGTTGGATTTGAATCTATCCAATATTTTTATTATATTAATCCATATTTTGATAAGATAGTTGAGCAGTGCAAGAATCTATTAATAGGTGAGACAGATGCTATTCATGATGAGTATTTTATACAATAAATTTATCTCTTCAAAAGGAAACAATTATGCATTCCAATTGGGTCTCTACGAGACAATATAATAAGAGAATTACATAGTGTTAGCTTGGTTAAACACTTTGGTAAGATGAAAACAATAGATTTGGTACAAAAAATTATTTTTGGCCAAAGATGGAGAGAGATGTGATAACATATATTTCAAGGTGTAGAATATGTTAGGTGACTAAAGGACATGCATAAAATACTAGACTTTACATGCCATTATCAATTCCAAGAGGACCATGGATAGATTTGAATATGAATTTTATGTTGAGATTACCAAATACATAGAGAGGTAATGATTCAATTTTTTTTATTGTAGATTTGTTTTTTCATTTCATTGCATATAAGAAAACCAATGACGCTACTAGAGTTATAGAATTAGTTTTTAAAGATATTATATGATTGCATGGTGTTCCAAAAACTATTACTTTAGATAGGGACATGAAAATTTTAAGTCATTTTTGGAAGACTTTGTAAAATAAAATGGGTATTAAGATACAATTTAGTATTGCTTATCATCCACAAACATATGGATAAACAGATGTGAATAGGAGCTTGGAAATTTTGTTAAGATACATAGTGGGAAAGAAGCCCAAGCAATGAGACATGACTTTACCACAAGCTAAGTTTCAATATAATAGTTCAGTGAATAGATTAACATGAAATTTACCATTTCAAATTATTTATAAGAGAAATCCTATGAATATTTTAGATTTGGTAAAATTACCAATTGCATATTAAATTAATGATGATGAAGAAGCATTTGTAAAGCATATACAATAGTTATAAGGAGTAAGAAGAAAGTTACAGGGAAGTAATAACAAATATAAACCATTAGCAAATGTCAAAATAATATCTAAGGTATTTGAAGGAGATTTTTTAATGGTTTACTTGAAGAAATAAATATTTCCAAAAAAAATGTACAACAAGTTGAAGTACAGAAAGATTGGACCATGAATATTTTTGAAGAAAATCTATAACAATGCTTATGAGATGAGTATACCACAGAATTTTGACATATATCAAGTATTTAATGTTTTAGATTTATATGAATTCTATGGAAAAAATGATGAATATGAAGAAGTAAATTGGGAGAAGTAGGTTCTAAAGAAGAATAAGAAAAAGATAGTGCATGTTTCAGATATAAATACAGTGAACACAAGGCAATTGAATTATAACAAGTATTTAATACAAGGAAGGATTGTAGCAAGAAGACAACACTTAGATTATATAATAGGAGATAAAGAAGATTGACAAAGAAAAATAGAAATAGTATAATCAAGGCAACTCGTAGGAGTTGAGTTGTTTTAAACCAGATGAGATTGATGCAAAAAAATAGGTCAATCTTTCATAGACCATAACTTTTGACCTATAGCTCCATTTAAGCTCTTCCATACACCAAAATGAATGTCTAATAAATTTTGATGCTGCCATAAGTGGCTCTATATACTTATAGTTTTTTAAGATATTTTTTGGATGCCATATGTGATCATCTAAGGGTCCAAAATTATTATTTAATAATTTTTTCAAGAATTTTATTTTTTTAGAAATTGTATGATTTTAGAACTAAATGTCAACCTTAATTTAGTTTCATCTCATATGATAATTTTAGTGTTTAGAGTATTTCAAAAAAAAATTAGAGTTGTGCATGCTTACATGTGAAATTTACTGTAAATAGTAGTTGCTAAAAATAGATGTTTTTATTTTAGATTTTAGTTTTTTTTAATTTTTTTTATGTCAAATCTAATTCTGAGTTGAGGATTATTTAAGCATAGTTTGTATTTATAATTATTTAAAGTAATTAAATATGAATCAATACAAGTTATTATTTTTAAATGCTTTACCTATTGATAATTTATTATTTTGATAGTTTTTTGGGTTCATTATATGGTATTAGAGCAAGGTTTGAATCTTAGAGGAGTAAAGAAATATCGAGAAAATGAGGAGGTATTGTACATATGAACTAGAATATACAAGAGCTATAGAGGCAAGTGGAATAATTAGCTGAGGCTATCACCAATCAAAGAAGGCAAGGTAGTGATGAGCAAGACATAGATCATGATGAATAAATTTAGAAAGAAGAAGAATATTGACAACAACTACCATCATTGGAAGATAGGATGGTTCAGGGTTTGAAAGGAAGAAATAAAGGAATCAAGGTTGATGTTTCATATTATAGATGTGGTTTAAAATTAGAGGAGTTGATAGACTGGATGAATATAATTGAAAAGTTCTTCGAGTGGAAGACTATAAGTGAAGATAAGAAGGTAAAGTTTGCATGCATGAAATTGAAAGGTCATGCAATGATTTTGTGGGATCACTTGTAGAAAGAGAAATAGATTAAAGGTAAAGAGAATATTAATTCATGAAAAAATATATATAATAAGTTGAGGGAGAAATTTCTTCTAGTTGATTATGCACAAATTCTATATAGAACATTTCAAAATTTGATGCAAAAATATCATAGTATATAAGAGTATACAAATGAGTTTTGTAAGATTTTTATATGAGTAGAGCATGATTAAACTAAAAATAAGATGGCTTCAAGGTATGTAAATTAGTTTAAATTTACTCTTCAAGATGAATTAAGTATGTGTAGGATACTTTGGATGGAGGAAGCTTATCAATTAGCTTTGAAGGTAGAAGAAAAACAAAATAGACATAATTTGAGAAGAACATCTCTTGATCAGAGAAGATGTAGATCCCCTCCAAATATGAGACGAGGTAGATTTAATGCCACCATAGGTGGGTCTAATACCAATAGAGGTGAATCATCACATAGTGTAGAAAGGTAAGATGACAATAGGAAAGGGTTTTAATACCAACAAAGAGAAATAGGATTTCAGAGAGGATCAGGTTACGATGATGCCAGATGATATTTTTTAAAATAAATGCAAATCTTATGTCTATTAAATATGTGGATAAGAAGGGCATAGAGAGTTTTAGTATCCACACTATCAAGATCAAGAAAGGAGGTAAGAGGATTTCCTAAAAGTGAATCTAGTTGAAGCTGAGAAAAAAGAGAAAAATACTAAAATTTCACTAGTAGATGTTAGAAAGAATCTCATGATGAGAAGAAAAATGATCTCTCTAAGGAAGGAACAAGTGAATAATAATGAAGGTGGTGATGCATGTCTATGATTAATTTTTTTTTTGAATAAGGTATAATTTAGGTGGAAAGGTATGCAAAGTAATTATAGATGGTGGTAGTTGTGAAAATATGGATCCTAAAAAAATGATAGAGAAACTAAATTTGCAATGTGAAAACCATCCTAATCTTATCAAATTTGATAGTTTAAGAAAGGGAATGAAGTTATAGTATATAAAAGGTGCTTAATCAAGTTTTTAATAGGAAAAAGTTATAATGATGAAATATGGTATGATATTATTTTGATGGTTGCATGTCATGTGTTACTAAGAAGACTGGTAATTTGACAAGAAATAAATTCATGATGGAGCAAAGCACACATACACTTTTTGAAAAAGTGGTACAAAGGTAGTCTTGTTATCTCTTAAAGAGGACAAGAAGGCAAAAAGCATGCTCTCTACTAAATAATTTATGTAAGATATGAAGCTGGTAGGTGGTTGTTATGTATTAGTAGCAAAGAATCAAGACACATAAATGGTACAAATACTAATAGAAGTAACAAGAGTGTTGAAATAATATGCAGATGTCATGCTTAATGAGTTACTAGATGGTTTAGCATTGAAGAGTGATATGGAACATCATATTGATTTGATTCTCAAAACATCTCTACCCAATCAAATAGTTTATAGGATGAGTCCAATAGAACATGCCAAATTAAATAAATATGTTGTTTAATTGTTAAAAAAATGTGGATAAGGAAAATTATGAGTCCATGTACAAAAAAATATTTGCTAACTCCAAATAAATATGGAGGATGGAGAATGTGTATGGATATTAGTAAAATTTATAAAATTACAATAAAGTATATATTTCATATACTTCATTTAGATGATATAATAGATGTGCTTGCAGGAATAAAATATTTTACAAAGATTTATCTAAGGATTGGTTATTATCATATTTCAATTCATGAAGGAGATGAGTGGAAAATTACATTCAATACTAGGCATCGCTTATATGAGTGGATGGTGATGTCCTTAGAATTATCTAATACACCTAGAATATTTATGAGGGTGATGAATATAGTGCTACAAGAATTTATTGGTAAGTTTGTGGTTATTTATTTTGATGATATTTTGACATTCAGTAAGATTAAAGTAGAACAATTTTGACATTTGAGAATGGTACTAGATTTATTAAGAAAAGAGAAGTTGTATGTAAATTTGAAGAAGTTTAGGTTTATGCATAACAATTTGGTATTTTTAAGATCAGTAGTTTCATTAGATGGTGTGAAAATAGATGAAGAAAAGATAAAGGTAATTGTTGAGTGGCCTATTTCAAAAAACATTACATAGGTAAGAAGTTTCCATGGTTTAATAACTTTTTATAGAAAATTTCTTAAAATATTTAGTAGTATTGTAGCATGAATAATAGATTACATGAGAGGGAAAATATTTATAAAAAGCCATCTAAGAAAACCAATGATGCCACTAGAGTTTTAGAATTATTTTTTAAGGATATTATAAGATTGCATGGTGTTCCAAAAAATATTATTTTAGATAGGAACACATAATTTCTAAGTCATTTTTGGAAGAAGATGGGTACTAAGCTACAATTTAGTAGTGCATATCACCCACAAATAGATGGACAGATAGAGTTTGTGAATAGGATCTTGAAAATTTTATTGAGATGCATAGTGGGAGAGAAGCCCAAGCAATGGGACTTGGCTTTACTATACATTGAGTTTACATATAAAATTTTAGTGAATAGATCAATAGGAAAGTCACCATTTCAATATTTTTATGAAAAAAATCTTATGGAAATTTTATATTTAGTATAATTACCAATTACATATTGAATTAGTGATGATGCAAAAACATTTGTAGAGCATATGTAGTAGTTTCAAGGAGTAAGAATAAAGTTGCAAGAAAGTAATGAGAAATATAAAGCATCAGTAGATATCAGAAGAAGATATATGGTATTTTAAAGAGAGTTGTTAATGGTTTTCTTTAGAGAGAAAAAATATTTCCAAAAGGCATGTACAACAAGTTGAAGTACAAGAAAATTGGGCCATGCAAAATTGTGAAGAAAATCAATGACAATGCTTATGAGGTAAATTTAGCACATAATTTTGATATATCTCTAATATTTAGTGTTTCATATTTATATGAATTCCATGGAGAATATGGTGAATATGATGAAGATGAAGAAGTAAATTAGGAGAAAATAAGAAAAAGAAGAAAATAGTATAGGTTTTAGATATGAAGATAGTGAACACAAGATAAGAAAATTATAATAGGTCTTTGGTACAATGGAGGGATTGTAGCAAGAAGACAACACTTAGATTATAGAATGGGAGCTAAATAATATTTAAAAATAAAAATGGTAGTAGTACAACTAGCAAAAATCATAAGAGTTAAGTTATTTTCAACCAGAGGAGAATAATGCAAAAAAAATAGGCCAATCTTTTGGAGGCCATAATTTTTTATCAGTAGCTCTGTTTGAGATCTTCCACACATCAAAATGACCATATAAAAAAATTATGCTTCTATAAGTGGATCTATCCACTTACAATTGTTTTTTATATTTTTTAAGGCCATATGTTATCATCTAAGGGTCTAAAATTACCATTTAATGATTTTTTGGGGAAATTTTTATTTTTAGAAATTGTATGATTTTAAGACCGAACATAAACTTCAGTTGAATTTTATTTCATAGGCTAATTTTAGTGTTTAGGTTATTTTAGAATATTTTTAGAGTTGTACACCCTTGCATGCAAAATTTACAATAAATAGCAGCTGTTGAAAATAGACATTTTTTTTATAGATTTTTGTTTTTTTTGAATTTTTGCATGTCTAATTTAATTCTGAGTTGAGGATTATTTAATTATGGTTTGTATTTTAATTATTTCAAGTCATTCAATATGAATCCATAAAAGTTATTGTTTTTAGAAGCTTTGCCTATTCATAATTTACTATCTTGATACTTTTTTGGGTTCATTAAGTTAGGTGAGATAATTACATGTAGTTTGAGTCATCTTTAGATTATTGAAATTTAGAGAATACTCAACTACTCAATGAGAGGTTTGGGTTATCTCAAATTGTCTTATCTAACTCTTTTTAGTAGGTGAAGCAAGTGTTAAAAGTGGAGTTAGGGTTTTAAAGTGTAGGATAATAATGTTGGATCCACATACATGATCGAGTCTTTGAAATTAAAAAAATACATTTTTAAATGCATGCACAATGATATATGATAGAATAGTTTGAAATTTTTCACAAAGACATATATGATAGAGATCAAACACAACTTATTACCATATGTGTCTAGGTATTACTAGATCCATCCCAATATGTTCTGATAATCACTATCTTTATATGATCAATGATAATTATATGTTATTATATACCAAAACATAATAGAAATGAGCTAAGTACCATATCCTCAAGGTCAATTTTTATAAATACAAATGAAATAAATGATTCTTTCTCTACCTTTAAAATTAAAATATGCATAATATAGATATATCTTATACATTATAAATTAGTCTCAATTTTTATATTAATTCTATTTTATTACAAATTTTTTTAAAATATTATGATGAACTTGATCCCTCTCTCAAACACAAAAAATCCCAGGATTCCCTCAAGGTTTAATTCTTCTTTCTTAGAGTTTGATACCTTTACATTAAGGCTTCTGATTTTTCATTTCCATTTGTCATAAAAGTGTTATGAAATAACCTTTAAATTTATTACCACTTAATATTTGCTTGTTATTTTTTTACTCCAAATAGACCTACACCTTTCAAATTTTGGATATGATAGAGGAAAGGTACCAATACTCATGCACTCTAATTTGACCATTTAATAAATACATATTACTAAATTCAATTGATATATAAATAAGTATTTGTAGAAGGAAACTCATATTAATCATTTAACATATTTAAATGAAGAGAAAGTCACATATTAAATTGATTTAAAATACATTAAAAATAAGTGTGACCAAAATCATTGCATTAAATATTTTATATTTATGAGGATGATGTATCATCATATAATTCATTGCTTTACATGATTATTTGGTAAAAATTATACAATCACATATAAAATTTAAATAGCCACACTAACCACTCCCATATCTCTCAAAGAAGACACTACATTAATATATTAATAAGAGAAAAAGCCTATAAAACTGGCATGTTTGTTGTCGATTGACCAACCATATTATAATGTGGTCATATAAAATGCCACCACATTCATTTAGTACTTGAATGAAGTTAGCATTTTTTATTCCTACAAACTCATTAGACTTCTGAAAGGAATTAGTCATATTTTCCTAAAACTGATGGGGCATTGTTGGGACACTATATAATATGTGGCCCTACTGCATGACAATGGTAGAGGAAAATAATGTATTCTAGTTATGCATCTAAATTTTCTAAGGCAAGTAATGTATTTTCATCATGTACCTAAATTGTCTGAATCAAGCAATGTATTTCCATCATGTATCCAAATTGTCTCAATCATTTTAAATTTTTTAAAAAATGCATATGAGTGGTGATAGAAAATAATCAGTTCATTGTGGCCATAATAAATTGTTTAATGTTTCATTGTTTTCATTTTTCTAGAAAAGTAGATGAACACCACAAAAACTAAGTGGATCTTAACCATCTTGTGTTATTATTTCTATACATTTGAATGTAATGGACATGTTCATAAAATAAAAATAATTATTTATATTATAATTATGATATTAAATTATTTGTGAGTGAGAAACAAAATAATATATTTTTATTAATTTAGAATATAAACAAACATAAAAAAGTTAAATGTATAACAAATTTAACCATTAATCCTCTCAACCACTTCAATAGACAGGTAAAATAGTGCTTTCTATAGTTATCACTAGTCATCAGTATCATGCTCAGTTTAATTTGTTTCTTGTACTCAGTCTTGAAAATTAACTTATTAAATAGTTAACTGATGATATAATTTTCATCATTAATCATCATTGTCTTTCTTTTTGGCTTTACACTTTTACCTCTTAGTTATAACTTTAACCATTGTAAGGTAAGTGTTAGAAGATATTTTAATGTTATTTTTTTTAAAAAAATTATGAATTATATTAGTATTTTAAAAGTAATGTTGAGTAAATAACTATTATTTAAAAAAATTGATATAAAAAATTAATTTTCAAATTTAAATGAATCTTTAAATGAGTTTTATAAAAAAATAATACACACACACATTTTACCTAAAAGCTTACCTTATATTTAATAAAGTTTTCTTAAAAAAATTGATTGTATTTTACAACTAAAAAATGTAAATATAACCATAAGGCCATAAAAATTTATCTTGTATCTCAAAATATGTTTATGTTAGGCTTATGACATAATTAAAATAAATACACCAAGAATATTTTATCTCTAGACATCTTTTACATTAATTTATTTAAAATGTGTATATTACTACATATATACACATGCAAACTCTATTTAAAAAGAAGCATAAAATACTTTACTAAAACTAATTTATAATTGAATAATAAAATAGAGCAATGGTATTTAAGACAAGGACCATAGTAAGTGTAAGGATCATAAATAAAGTGCATGATAATAAGTGTGTGCTATAAAATTTAAAATGAAATATATAATATACATAATCTAACTATATAGAAAATAAAGGGAGTAGGGTTATGGATATTAACTTCGAATTATTTTTTTATCTCCACCTTTATTTTTGAGAGATTGTTGTAGATAGAATCAAAATAAAATAAATAACCTTTACACAAATAATAATTAGGAACTCCAAAGATATATTGTAACTCATCAACATAACTCATATTACTAAATATCTATAAATTTTACTACAACTTGTTTTTTAAAGTGAGATATTTTACCCTATTAATTTTAACCTTCCTTACAGGAATTTTCAATATAGATAGATAATGTTGTATTTTTGTTCTTCAAAAAATTGTCAAATGAATCTTATAAATAAAAAGATGGTTTCTAAAATTTAACTTTTATTTTTAGCTGATTAGATCAGCCAAGTCTATATTATAATTGACTAAAACATGGGAATATTGTATACCTTTTGACATTAAATTTTTGGCATCCCTAGTTCTCTATCTAATTTCTCATATACAATTGACATCATATGTTGTCATGGATTGAGATAAATTGAAGAACACTAAAATTTATACATCACCAATAACATAAAACAAAAAAGTATAGGGCCCTCATATTTTACTGTGTATTGAAGAGTGACATCTATATAGGAGGCAATTTAGGAAAGTAGAATGGAAAATAAGTGGATTTGATAAAAGAGGGAGTGGAATATTGATAGAATAGAGAGTATATTGGGAAGTGAAGAATCCTGATTGAAACAAGAGAGGATCCCACATTCACAACTATCCCCATGTTGTAGGTTAAAATGAAATATATTTTATTATAGTATATACATTTTATTTCATGCATCTTAGTTTTATGTGTTTTAAAAGATATCTAATGGCAATGTTTTTCTTAGATGAGAAGAATTTTGTGGATTTGTCAAAGTAAAAATGACATCTATTGAAAATGCATAAGGACTAATGGCATTTTTATTTAGATTAAATAATGACATTTAAAATTATGACTAAGATTATATTAAGTTTTTATAAATAAATTATAATATCTTATAATCATTACTTTTAAGATATGTTACATTGTAATTGTTAAACACGAGATATATTGAGAGGGGAGGGGGGGGTGAATCAGTATATCTATATCTTATAAAACATTTAATTATTCAAAATCCACTTAACTATACATTAAATATATGTAATAAAACTAAAAAAATAATATGGAGAGAGAGAGAGAGAGAGAGAGAGAGAGAGAGAGAGAGAGAGAGAGAGAGAGAGAGAGAGACCATATTTTTATGTGGAAACCCAATGTAATAAAAACCATGGAGAATAATTTCAAGTATATGAATGAGCATCAACTCAAATTACAATGTTCACAAGCACCAAATTGTAGGAGCACCAACCCCTTTGCTGAGCACCAACCCCTTTTGTGTATAAAACACAACAATATCTCAATGTTGCTTTCTCAACAAATGATATAACTCTACTATATCTCTTTCTCTTCTCTCCTCTTTTCTTATAGAAAACAATTACAAATCATGTACTCTCTTACATATTTTAAATGGCTTCCCAAGCCTCTTTTTATATCTTTCCAAATGACCTTTGGCATTCACCCTTTGTGACTCTTCAATCCACATGAAAAATGGCACCAAACTTGCATGACCCTTCACATCCTTTCATTTGAAAAGTCACATGCTGACCCTTCATGAGCAAACACATCATTTTCCCTTTTGTCATTAGTTGGTGACTCTTTAAATTCCTCAAGATGACTCTTGATGGAAAAATGCACCCTTCCCTCTTTTGTCTTCACTTGGTGACTCTTTGAATTCCTCAAGGTGACCCTTCATGGAAAAATACATCCTTTCTCTCTTTTCTCTTTATCTCATGAATCTTTAACTTTTTTATGGGCCCTCTTTTGACTTTATGCAACCAAAAATATATTCGTTACTATTTAATAAATATTAACATACTTTAGCCAAAATATGAACATTAAAAACACCTTAATACATTAAATGTTATGGGGCTTTTGTCACCAATAATGTTAGACCTTTGACATCAATGACAATATTTCCAACAATATCCCCCTTTGTTATTAATGAAAAACTCAAACTAAAACTGCCACATCCTAAAACATTTATTGTACATGCCAACCTACACATACTACCAAAAAAAACCATACAGTAACTCCCCCTTACTATAGCATCATGTACCTATTATTGTAATTTTTCCCCTTTAACATCAATGGAAAAGGGTCTATTATGGAACTAACACTTAGCTCCCCCTCAACTGATGTTGTGTTAGGTTGTGGAGCTAAAAGCTTCAACTTTGCAGACATGGAGGAGGTTCCTAAGTTCTAGGGATACCAGCATCAACAATGTGACCGACGTCGGTCAAGGGTGAATAAAAGGGAAACTGACATCAACAAGAAGTCAACCGATGTCAGTCACCTCTAGGCAGATAGGGACGGACATCAATTGCCTGTGGTAGTTTTAGAACTGTTCGTTGCATGAACAGTTAGTTTATTGAACCGAGTGTTTGCATGTAAAGGCTATTTTGAGTCTAGAGTTATGTGTCTAATTATTGTAAATTAGAAGTCTAAGTTATTTTTTAAGTGTGGGATCTATTTATAGACCCATTGGCATGTATTGTAACGTGTGCTAGTAAAGAGAACAAAGTGTGTGTTCTTCCTAGTTCCACTTAGTGCAAATATAGGAAGGCAAGGTAGATCCTTCCAATTGTAAGAACAGGGTGATCTGTAGGTTGTTGTAAGATCTGGGAGAAGTTTTACATGTGTAAGTTAGATCATTGAGTTGGAGGTTGTTGCAAGCTCATGGGAGATCTACTTGAAGTACTTTGAGTGCTTGTGTACTGGTAGTGTTATTTCTAACTGGTTGGAGGTGAACACCAACTCTGTGTTTGAGTTGTGTGTTGGGACCATTTTTGGTAGGAGAGTGAACTCTTGAAGATAATTACTGTACACTTGGTGTGGGAAGCCTGAAAGGTGTGGAAGAGTGTGGTGTCTCTTTATTGTATTCTTTTTTGGATGAGTATTAATATAGATTATGTTGTCTCTCATATTCTATGTCATTTGTGAATTCTAGTTACTTATTGCTTCTGGTTAATTCTGCATAGTAGTTGCTTATACAAGGTAATCATATATATACTCTTATTGGTGGAGTAGGATCCTGACAACTGGTATTAGAGCTTTTGGTTGGGTTACTAATAGGTTGTATTATATCAGGTTAGTGTTCGTTGATTATAGGTTACTCACAGGGGTTTCTATTTGAGTGGGAGTATAGCAATGGCAAAAAAAAGTAAGCTACAAATGGAGAAGATTAATGGCAAGAACTATCAATTATGGAGGATGCAGATAGAAGATTATCTATATCAGAAATATTTGTACTTACCATTGGGTGGTGTTACATGCAAACCCACAGATATGAAGCATGAAGAATGGAAGGTTCTTGATCGGAAGGCTCTAGGATCTATAAGGTTGAGTCTTGCATCATTTGTGATTTCTAACTTATCACAGGCTAAGACAATGGTAGAGTTGATTGAATCTTTGGCAAATTTATATGAAAAACCCTCAGCTTCGATAAGGTATTTCTTATGAAGCAATTATTTAATTTGCAAATGTTGGATGGTGGATCTGTACATAGTCATCTTAGTGATTTCCATGGTTTGGTAAACCAGTTAAATTCGATCAATATTGTTTTTGATGATGAAATTAAGGCTCTCTTAATCTTATGCTCATTACTTGAAAGTTGGGAGAGTTTGGTAATGGCAGTTAGTAATACTGCATCTGCTTCAAAAATCTTAAAAGTTGATGATGTTGTGAGTGTAATCTTGAATGAAAAAATTTGTAGGAAAAGCACAGGTGAATCATCAGGAAATTCTTTGAGTGTTGAAAGCAGGGGAAGGCAAAGAGAGAAGATGTAGCATAGGAGATCAAGGTTGAAGATAGGTAGGAGATCCAAATCCAAGTATGGCAGAATAACCTACTGGAAGTGTGGAAAGCAAGGGCACTTCAAGAGAGATTGCAGGTCGGTTGAAGATCAACATGAAGGACATGAAGAAGAAGTAGATGTTGTAGAGTTTGTTGCACAGGATGCTCTGGTATGTTCCTTGGATAAAGTAGAATCTTGGGTTTTAGATTCTGGTGCCTCTTTTCATGCATCCCCAAATAGGGAATTTTTTCATGAGTATGTCTAGGGAGACTTTGGAGAAATTTATTTAGGGGATGGTAAGCCTTGTCAAATGGTTGGCAAAGGGAAAGTGAAGCTGAAATTGCAGATAGGCAACACATGGGTGTTGGAGGAGGTCATGCATGTCCCAATCCTAAAGTGGAATTTGGTTTCTGTTGGAAAGTTGGGTGATGAGGGTTGCACAGTAACTCTCACATTGGACTCTTGGAAGGTTACCAAGGGTGCACTTGTTGTAGCAAGAGGTAAGAAAGTAGGTACGCTTTATCTATCTACTTGTATTACTAATTTTCCTTCTGGTTTATCTACTTCAGCTATAGATTTGGAGATGTGACTTAATATGCTTGGTCACATGAATAAGAAGGGGATGCATGTTCTTGAATCAAAGGGTATGCTTTCAGTTTTGAGAAGCATGGATCATGATTTCTGTAAGTAGAAGAAGAAAGTGATGTTTCTTGAGAAATTTGATGTTCATGACAAGAACAGGAAAGCCTTGATTTTTAAGGAGAAGATGACAGACAGGTATCAGTCACAGGGGCTAAGGAATTCTGAGTAGATCAAGGTTGATTTGGATAGGGTTTTGATTCAAAAGGAGCTCATGAAAAAAAGTCATTTCTCACAAGCAAAACATAGAGACCGACGTCGGTTAGAAAACTGACGTCGGTGTCTAGACAGGGACTGATGTCGGCTATGTGCAGACCGATGTTAGTGACTCAAGATAGGTAATTATTGGCATCAGCTAGGGGGAACCAACGTCGGCAAGGTGGTAGTCACATAGAACTGATGTTGGTCGGGTGCAAACTAAGATGTGATTGACATCGGTCACTTAGACAGACTTTGGGTAGATAGCGAGCTATCAGGGAGTCTCAAGCACCCATATGGAGGACTAAAAGGGTAAGTAAGCCTCAAATTCATCATTTCCCTTCTTTACACTACTTGTTGCTCATTGATGGTCAAGAACTAGGAAGTTATTAAAGAAGCAGAGCAGGTAGATCTAGGAAACAGTGGGAGCTTGGCATGGATGAGGAATGTGATTCCTTAGATAAGAACCAAATGGGAGTTTTTGGTGAAGTTTCCAGCTGGAAGAAAGCACTGAGAGATGAATGGATGTTTAAGATAAAGAAGAGTGGGAATAGACATGTGAGATGGAAGGCCAGGGTATATGGTCTTGGGTAAGCTACAGGATGATGGATGTTTGACCATTGTGCTGAGGAATGTAATTCCTTGGAGAAGAACCAAATGGGAGTTTTTGGTGGAGTTGCCAGCTGGAAGAAAGCACTGAGAGACGAATGGATGTTTAGGATAAAAAAGAGCAGGAATGGACACATGAGACAAAAGGCTAGGGTATATGATCTTGGGTAAGCTGCAAGACAATGGAGGTTTGACCATTGTGTTTCTCTTTACTAGGTTGGATAATATTAGCTACATTATCCTATTATTGTATGTTGTGCTTGTTGCAGAGTCACATATGCAGGGAGTTACTGAACTAAAGGTAATGTTAGTTCAGAGGTTTGTCATGAGGAATCTGGGAGTAGCAAGATTCTTTGGCATGAGTGTGTTCTAGGGACATGGAAGATCACAGGTTGATTTTGTCTCTAGATGATTGTGTGATACCGGTTAACATGCCGATGGTTGGACAGTTCTATGAACAATATCCTGATTCACATAATGAGGTTAAGTGCATGGTATGTACTAGACCTGAGTTTGCCCAAGTAGTGGGTGTTGTCAACAAGTTTGGGGTCAATCTGGGAAAGAAGCACTGGAGGGCAGTTCAGTGGATTCTTAGGTATCTAAGAGGGACCAGTAGTAGGTGCACATGCTTTACAGGGTCAAGTTCTTTTCTACATGGGTTTGTAGATGTGGATGTGGCAGGTGATTTGGATGACAGGAGTTGCACCACAAGATTTATGGTGGTTGGTCTTCAACAGTGATCTTGAAGAGGGATACAAAGCCAAGAGAACAAACTAGATGATGTACAAGTGCAGGTACAATCACATCAATTTATCTCCAAGTGGGAGACTGTTAGGTTATGGAGCTAAAAGCTTCAACTTTGCAGACATGGAGGAGGTTCTTGAGTTCCAAGGATACTGGCATCGGCAGTGTGACTGACATCAGTCAAGGGTGAATAGAAGGGAAACTGACATCAGTAGGAAGTCAGCTGATGTCGGTCACTTCTAGGTAGATAGGGACTGACGTCGATTGCCTGTGACAGTTCCAGAACTGTTCATTGCATGAACAGTTAGTTCAGTAAATTGAGTGTTTGCATGTAAAAGCTATTTTGAGTCTAGAGCTATGTGTCTAATTATTGTAAATTAGAAGTCTAAGTTATTGTTTAAGTGTGGGATCTATTTATAGACCCATTGGCATGTATTTTAAGGTGTGCTAGTGAAGAGAACAAAGTGTGTGCTCTTCTTAGTTCCACTTAGTGCAAATATAGGAAGGCAAGGTAGATCCTTCCAATTATAAGAACAGGGTGATCTACAGGTTGTTGTAAGATTTGGGAGAACTTCTACATGTGTAAGTTAGATCATTGAGTTGGAGGTTGTTGCAAGCTCATGGGAGATCTACTTAAAGTACTTTGAGTGCTTGTGTACTGGCAGTGTTATTACTGACTAGTTGGAGGTGAACACCAACTCTGTGTTTGAGTTGTGTGTTGAGACCATTTTTGGTAGGAGAGTGAACTCTTGAAGAGAATTATTGTACACTTGGTGTGGGAAGCCTGAAAGGTGTGGAAGAGTGTGGCATCTCTTTATTGTATTCTTTTCTGGATGAGTATTAATATAGATTGTGTTGTCTCTCATATTCTATGTCATTTGTGAATTCTAGTTACTTATTGCTTCTGGTTAATTCTGCACAGTAGTTGCTTATACTCTTATTGGTGGAGTAGGATCCTGACATGTTGATCCTCAACATTAGCAAGTAAAATAAATTACTCCTAACTTCTCTTGTAGATACTTGAATGTGTCCTTTGGTTGTGCCTTTGTAAATATATCTATAATTTATTCTATAGTATTGATATATTCTAACTTAAAATTTTGATCTACAACTTGTTCTCTAAATAAGTGATATCTGATAGGAATATGCTTTGTTCTTGAATTCATCACTAGATTCTTAAAAATATTAATAGCACTTATGTTATCACAAAAAATAGAAATAGGTTCATCATATTTTACCTTGATTTCTTCTAAAGTTTAATTTATACAAAGTACTTAAGTAAAACATAACACGGTTACAATATATTTTGCTTCATCTATAGAAAGGGATACTGAGTTATTCATTTTACCTATCCAAGATACTAAACTATCACCAAGGATGAAAGATCCTCCACTTGTACTCTTTTTTTCATCCAAACAACTTACCTAATGTAAATTTTTATAAGCAACCAAAGTGAAATATCTACCTTTGGGATACCATAATCCATAATCCAATGTCCCCTTGACATATCTGAATATTTTCTTTACCAACTGAACATGACTCTCCATCAGAGTTTCTTGATATCTCACAACCATGCCTACTACATAAATGATGTCTAGCCTTGATAATGTCAAATATAAAAGACTACCAATCATAGATATATACAAATATTGATCTATAATAGGTGAATATTCATCCTTACTCACCTTGTTCCCTATACCTATTGGTGTGCCAACTAGTGCACAATCCTCAAAACCAATTTTTTTAACATATATTTGGCATATTTACATTGAAATATGAAAATTCCTTTATCTAAATGAAATATTTGAAATCCTAAGAAAAATGATAATTTTCCAAGAATAGACATTTCAAATTCATTTTGCATATTATTAGAAAAAATTTTGCCATTTTTTCAATGTTACCTCCACATATAATGTCATCAACATATACCACAACAATCAACTAATGCTTATTTTTTGTTTTGATGTAGAATATTATTGTTAGAAAAACCTCTTCTAAAACCTTGATCATATAGGTACTTATCAAGTCTTACATACCAAGATTTGGGAGCTTGTTTCAATCTATATAGTGCTTTCTTCAATCATCATCCTTATGGTGCAAACTCCTTCATTTATATTCATGATGATGTCAATATCATTATGATTTCTATAGACATATTTATATGGGGTCTTGGTGACCTTTTACTCCTCATCTTCATCTAATTTTTTAAAATATTCTTTAACGATTTCAAGAGTGTCTATCGGATCACTGGCTCTTTGTGCTACATCTTCATCTATCCTGAAACTTGCACTTTAAAATATCTTCTTGGTTATTTTGTTATGACATTTGTAAGATTTAATTTTGAAATAATATCTAATAAATATACCTTCATCTATTCTATATTCAAACTTACTCAATTTTTTATCAGTTCTCTTTATGAATCATTTGTTGCTAAAAACTCTAAAATAATCAATAGTAGATGATTTATCTTTCCATAGCTCATAGGGAGTGTTATCACTATTACTCTCAACAACACTATATTTTGGATATGTACTATTATGCCTACTACCTCTCTCTAATATTTATCTGGTATCTTGAATTTATTTAGCATTATCCTCACCATCTTCTAAACTATTCTTTTTTTTTGCACAACTACTCCATTTTCCTATGAATTTTTGGATACTGAATAATTTCTCTTTATCATATGGTCTTCACAATACTTAATAAAATTATTTGATATGAATTTTCCTCCTTGATCTAATCTCAGGCACTTAATCTTCAAACCAGTTTCATTCTCAACTAAAGCCTTGAATGCTTTAAAGTGGCTGAAAGGTTTTGATTTTTTCTTTTAAAAAATCACCCAAGTCATACGTGCAAAATTATCAATAAACAACATGAATTATTTCTCACTTTGAGTACTTAGAGTTCTGGTAGATCCACATAGATCAGTGTGAACAAGCTCTAACATCTGATTAGTCGAGTATTCTTTTATCTTGAACCATCTTCTGACCTAATTTCCATGCTGACATGGTTCACAAAGCTTGTTGAATGGCTTTGTAATCTTTGAAAGATATCTAACTACTTGCTTCTTGCTGATGTTGACAAAATTGTTAAAATTTATGTGTCCTATTCTCCTATTCCACAACCAAAATTCCTCACTTGACTCAAACAACATTTTTGACCTTTGATATCTGATAATATATATAAATTATTTTCTATCCTCTGAGCATCTATGATCAACACATCTGAATCTTTTCTCTTAATGTCATAACCTTCTGCATAAAACTTTAATGTATGTCCCTAATCACACATTTGACTTAAACTCAAAAAATTATGCTTATGACCTTCTACATACAATACATTGTTAGTCTTAGTTCTACCATTATCCAAACTTAATGTACCTTTTTTGGCTATTCTAGTGGCAGTATTGTCTCCAAATTTCACTATGACACTATTGATCTTATTTAGAGTTATGAACTTAATCTTATTTCCTATCATGTGCCTCCAACATCCACTTTCAATAAACCATGGATTTATTCATTTCTTACATGCAAAGCTGTCTAGACTAACATAGACTTTTCAGGTTGTTTTTTCTGCCATAAACCTGTCTAAACTTTTTTCTTGATGAATGGAGCCTTAAAAATTTGGTCTCTCTTGACTGACTTGAATACATTTCTATAGTACTAGGATATATTTCCAAAATTATTGCACTTGTAACATACTATGGCCTCTTCATCAAAGCCCTATATAGGAGAAAAAGAGTTGTGGCTTCTACTTGACTCTGCATAAGTTTTTTTTCCTTATTTCTAAAATTCTTAGCTCTTTTTCAATAGTCTATTTTCTTATGACCATAACCATTATAATAAAAACAATAACCATAAAAATATAACCTATTTTAATTTATATATCTTTGACCTACTCATCTTTTGTATCTCTATTCCTTCCATCCTTCTTTCTTTGAGTTGTCCTCTACTTCCCTTTTTATTTTTGCTTTTGTAAGGACTTTATCATAGATATATTTTTTTCAATTTTTATACCTATATTATTTGATATTGATTTTTGAATTTATAATATCTTATTTAGAATGTTAGTGTTATTCTCAAATTTTGAATCATTGATGGCTTTATCATTGACTACTTTATTTGTTTTCTTGATATCTTCTTTTAAAGAGGCAATTTTAACAACATACTTTTCACATTCTTCACTTACTTTTTGTAATTAAGTTTTTAGATCTTATTCAATATTTTTGGCTTCTGTAATGTGTGATTATAGATCTTCAATTATTTATTTTGACTCCTTTTCATTTTTCACAATCTAGAGCTTTAATCTTTGATTCTTCTTCTCAAAAGATTTTAATTATTCTAAGGTACAAATGAGTTCTCCTTCTAGATTCACCTAAACTTCATCATGTTCTTCTTCTTGATCATCTATACTTTTACTTATGGAGGCATCTTCATGTATGGTCATGAATAGAATCTCTTCTTCATTTGAGTCACTGACTCCACTATCTTTGGTTGATCTAAGATCTTTAGAATATAAAATTTTCTTCTCAAATACCTTCTTGAATTTGCCTTTTAAGTTTTTGTATGTAGGATTTCCTTCTTTATTATCACCATTTTTCTTATCTATGCACTTAGTTAAAAAATGTCTAATATTACCACATTTAAAACATTTAAATGGTAACTTTCCTTGATATTTACCTATGTCTTTTTTAGGCTTGTAGATGAATAGGGCTCCATTTTCTTCTTTCTCATCACTAGAGTTGTCATTTGATTCTTGAATCTTAGCCTTGTCTTTCTTTGATGTCTTGAAAGCAACTTCTCTCTTTTATGGTTTCTCCTATTCGGTCTACATCTCATATGCTGTAAGAATATTATGTAGCTCAACTATCTTTATCTTGGCTAGATCCTTCACCTCTTCAATTACAAAAACCTTTGCATCATATCTCAATGGTAGAGATCTCAAAACCTTTTATACAACCATTGACTCTTCTATCTTTTCTCTAAGACCTTGAATTTGATTAACTATTTGATTAACCCATAAAAGATAACTCACTATATTTTCTTCCTCTTCCATTTTAAAACTTTTAAACTAGCTTCTAAAAGTTTGGAGCTTAGCTTGTTGAACCTTTCCATCACCTTTGTAAATATTATCAAGCTTTACCCAAGTATTATGAGTATATTTGCATTGTAAACTTTAATAAATTCTGATTCACATAAACCACATAAAATAACATTTAAATTTTTAGCATTATTTTCACTTGCCTTCTTTTCTATAGGACTAGTTACAAGTGTCTTTAGCTCTTCGTATTCCTATATCACTACTTGCCAAATGTCAAATCTAAGGGCCATAAAGTAATTCATCATCCTTATGATCCAAAAGACATAATTATCACATCAAACAAAGGTGCCTTATTTGCATAAAAAATTAAATGTGATCCAACCATCATGCTTTTCTCGATCTACCTTCAAGCTATTAAACTCTTTCCAAAAGAAACTGTTCTGATACCAATTGTTAACCATGAGATATACTGAAAAGATGGGTGAATAAATATATCATATATCTTATAAAAATATTACTTAATCAAACTCCACTTAACCATACACTCAAGATATTCAATAAAATTGAAATAATAACATGCACCACATGAGAGAGAGAGAGAGAGAGAGAGAGAGAGAGAGAGAGAGAGCAGTTTTTTTATGTAAAAACCTAATGTGAGAAAAACTATAAAAAACAATCTCAAGTATATGACTGAGTACCAACTCAAATTATAAATTTCACAAGAACAAACTTGCAAGATCGCCAACCCCTTTTGTGTATAAAACACAACTATCTCTTAATGATTTTTTCTCAATAAATGATAGAACTCTATTATATCTCTTTCTCTTCTCTGCTCTTTTCTTATATAAAATAATTAAAAACCATGCACTATTTTATATATTTAAAATGGCTTCCCAATCCTCATTTTATAGCTTTGTAAATGACCTTTGGCATTCACCCTTTGTGACTCTTCAATCCACATGGAAAATAGTGCCAAACTTTCATGACCCTTCAAATCCTTTCATTTGAAAAGTCACATGGTGACCATTTATGAGCAAATATGTTTTTTTTCCTTTTGTCTTTATTTGGTGACTCTAAAAATTTTTCAAGGTGACTCTTCATGGAAAAATATGCCCTTCCCTCTTTTGTCTTCACTTGGTGACTCTTTGAATTCCTCAAGGTGACCCTTCATGGGAAAATGTGTCCTTTCTCTCTTTATCTTGTAACTCTTTGACTTCTTCATGGGTTGTATTTTGACTTTATGCAACCAAAAATATATTCATTAATATTTAATAAATATTAATACACATTAGCTAGAATATGAACATTAAAAACACCTTAAGACATTAAATGTTATGGGGCCTTTATCACGAATAATGTTAAACCTTTGACATCAATGACAATATTTCCAATAGTAGTTAGTATACATTGTAATTAATATATAATTAGGGTATGCCTATTTTTTTTTTTGATATTATATTAGGACATATAAAAATTTTATTAAGGTTTTATTACTTTGTATGTCATAATTGTCTTAGAACATTTTACAATTTTATTGCACTAGTTTCTTAAAGTTTTGTTATGAAATAGTTTATATATCTTGTAATCATTCTATTATTTTGTCAAATCTCTATGAGGGAATGGTTTTTTATATCTAATAATCAAGTTTTTTAATAATTTATTAAAGATTAAATGAGGAATGTTTTTCATTTCATTATTTTTTGAAATATTTTATATAGAAAAAATTACATTCTCTAAAATCATTGTATTACTTTGTCAATGTTTTGACAGAGATTATTTTTAATATCATTTAATCATTGCATTATTTTTTCAATGCTATGGTAGGGAACACTTTGCATATATTATATTCATTGCATTAGTTTTACAAAGTTATGTTAAGGTATGTTTTGTATATATTATAATCATTAAAATAATTTATCAAAGATTTTTGAGAGAAAATTTTATATGTAATGTAATCATTGCATTATCTTATCATATATTTGGTACATAATATTTTTAATATCAAATAATCATTTGTTAATTTTTCAAAGCATTAAAAGGGTTTAAACACATAAATATGGTATTAGACATTTGGCAATTATAGTTTTAATCAAACTTTACTATACATGTCTTGTGTGCACATAATTGACTCTTGGTCAAATTTTCTCCAAGCCATTGTCTTACTTATGTGATTGGCCTTCCTGATTTAACACTAGTCACATAAAATATTTGCCTAATTTATGCCCAAATAGTTTATCATATTAAGAAGATTTTCACCTAATATCATATCAATGTTTCCCACTAGGTATAATTTTAAGAATTGACCCTTAAACCTTACTATAAATCCTAGAAAATTATAGAGTTTAGGGATAATTCCATTGGTGAATATTTTGAAAAATTTTCACACCTATATAAATTGACTAGCAAACTCTATTATCTCTTTAAAAAAAATTATAAATATCTAAAGAACTAAACATCAAATTCAAATCAAGAAGTAAAGGAAAAAATCCATACTAAAACCCCTTTCCCCAAACACATTCATGAGGCAAATATGATTGAGGTGGAATAATTATTATGACCAATGGATACCCTATGTTTTTTAGAACAACTATTTTACTTTTCCCTATGAAATTAAGGGCAGTCTAGCCATTTCAAATACTTGTTCAAAAGAATAAATCCAATGAGGACATGAGATACAACATGAATAAGAACTACTATAGACCCATCCCAAGCCTAAACCCAAAAAAGGTGTGTGTGACTCTGAAAAAATGTCATCAACACATTAATGCATAGATACCCATTTATAAGTTTTTTGAGGTATTATTGATCTTGTTATTAAATAAAAAATCCCAAATAGATGAAAAAATATTATTTATCTCACTAATAAACAAATAATTCCATGTGATAACCAAATTATGTCTCATATTAAGGTTTTTAATATAAGATAAAGAAGGGTTTTCACACTATGAGTAAAGATCTAATGAAAAAAATAACATGGAAATAGTTTTAATCCCTTAAAATTTAGGCATGATTCATTTAAAATGAGAAATCAATTGTAGATATGTAGGAGTTGTATTTATTACTTGGATTGTACTTCATTTTTGGATGCCTAGACTCTTCCTTGGCCTCCTCTTGCAATTATCACTTGCTTCATGATTCCCATGACATGTAAAGCTTGTATTTATTAATTGGATTTTAGATCATTGTTGGCTACTTATAATCATACTTGGCCTCTTCTTACAATTTTCATTTGCTTCACGATTCTCATGACCGCAAAGGAATAAAAATTTAATATAAATGACGTTATATGAATTTAAGTTTTAGAGTTTTGTATTTTAGGATTTTAAACAATTTGAAGCACTTATGTAGATTTATTCTATAAGAGGTAATCTATGTGAATTAAAAAACCTTTAACCAATGGAGAAAGAGGTTAGAGAATGATAAGTCTAAAGTCAACTTCTTAAAGTTGTCATTTTTAAGTACTAAATTTGGTGGCCATATTATTTAGTATAAATTGAATATAGAACTTTGTAAGTATTTCAAAATTATAACTAGATAATATAATAATATGTGTATAACAAAAATTATGACAAAAAATCAGAGTATAGAGTTTAAATTGACTATGGGGTCATAGTGCAAGACAACTATGAAAAGTGAGGATGACATAACTAAAAAATATATTAGGCAAAAAAATCATTGTTTTAAAATTATAATTTATATAATAGATTTTGCCAAAATTTGTTAATCATATCCATAATCAATAATGGCCTTTCAAAAAAAAATTATTTTAATTAAAAAACTATGTCAACCAAAATATAATTATTACATTAAACATTTAAAAACAAAATACAATATGAAAACCTCTTTATAGTTTCTATGGTTGGATATGTTTTCAAGACATGAGCCTTGCAATCGATTCATTTGTATCTTATTTATTAGGGTTGTATATAATAGATGTGAATGCTACCAAAGCAAGTTAACAAGTCTTTCAACTAGTAGATCATGTTACAACCTTACCAAAATTAGTAAATAAATGTATTTAATATGATTAAGATTCAAGATGAGCCTGAGGGAGAATTTTAAATGAATAATATTTTTTATTTTATTCTTCATCTCCCAAAATAATCATTATTCATGACTCTTTTTATATAGTACATATGGTAAGATCTTGTGTAGTACTTAGTATAAATTGAGTACATAACCCTATAAGTCTCTCAAAAGACCAACTATATAATATAATAAACTGAGTATAGAAAAAATTATGATAAAAAAATTAGAGTATAGAGTATAAACTGACTATGGGTCCATAGATCAAAACAACTATGAAAAGCAAGGATGACATAATTGAATAAAATATTCAAAACATTTTTATAGTTTTAAAATTATAAACTATATAATAAGGTCTACCAAAATACCTTACCCGTATCAATATTGGCCTTTCAATTTTTTTTATTTCAATTAACAAATCATGCCAACCAAAATATAATTATTACCTTAAGTTTATTATCTCATAAGTGGTGTTTAACACATTTATAAAATCAAGTAAAAAATGATCATTATTCTATATGGTTTTAATGACTAAAAAAATTAATAATAAATAACTAAAAATCTATACTTGTTTTGACTACACATGATTATTTCATTCACACATGTGATATGAGGTTGATATATTCTCAAAATATATAAAATGGTTATTTTCAAGTTACTCATAAATATTGTTGAAATTAGCATAAGGTTCTACTATATTTATACATTTTATTTTTTGTGCCTTTTTCAAAAGAAGTATCTTGCATGCCATTATTTCTCAGAGAAAATTAGTTTCTTGTTTGTTTAAAATAAGTATGTGTTAAATACAAACTAAATAATATCATGAACTAAGAATAGCAAAAAATATGACAAAAAATCAAAGTATAGATTATAAATTTTAAAATGGCTATAGGGGCATAGGGAAAGGTAACTGTAAAAAGAAAGGATGACAAATTGAAAAAAATATTGAAAACATTTTCATAGTTTTAAAATTATAAACTATATAATAGGTTCTACCAAAATCAAATATATGTATATGTGAATCATATTTAAAATAATATAATCTCAGTTATCAAATATATGCAATTAAATACCATTGATTCACCTATATATTTAATCAAAATGTGTATTTCAAAGTAATATTTCTAACCAAATTCTAGTTTAAGCTAAATATGAAGGATAGAATGGCCACTTTTTAAAGATAATAATTCACTTTACGATCTAAAAAGCATAAAAATCATATCTTAAAATGTAGGAACAAAGTTGAATTTTGATGTAAAAGTGAGGGATGTAATAATTTATGGTATTAATATGATAATTTAGAAAAAAAATTATGAAGTAGCATTTATATCCCCCTGTGTCTTTTGTATCCTACATGGGTGGAATTAGTGTATGATTTAATCTTTTTAGGGTTTTACTATGTAAATCCTAAGCTATATTAAAGGGTTGGGTCTATTGTTAATCTAGAATAAAATTAGAATTTATTGATCTATGCATATTTCTAAAAATAGTAAATACAAAGAGAAGGTGGACTTATCTGGGTATACACAAAATTTCTTATAGATCAAATACTGGAGATGATTGTGAAAACTAAGAGGAGTATTTTATCATTAGAATATTTTTCAAGATCTAGTTTTGGACAGTAGCACCCCCTTAAGATAGTAGTATAATGTACTACTAGTGTCCCTCTTGTAGTGACTGTTTGTAACTTTCAAATAAGCCACAAGAGTTTTTGAGGGTCCTGTAGGTGATTTACTATCGTGTATGGGCTTGTCTATCACTTTTTTGGATGACTCTTCTCTAAAACCCTAATGAATACTTGCATACATGAAACAAAAAAATAATCAAATGCAAAAGGGAAATACAAATTAGGTCATGGGATGTTACAACTGCATAGAGTAGAACCCCTATTGTCCTGACCACTACCTACATTAACCCTAACGATAGGGGTCTCATATCACATGTAGTTCCCCTTTAAGTAATGTGTACCATCAACTTACATGATATTCTAGGATGAATTTTTCCTAGGCCCTTCTTTGATCAAGCATGCAAATGTCTATGTGTGAATTTTGAGTAGTATGCAAAGTATTTTTATTATACTATTGCTTTATTTTATGTAACACATACCAAAATATTAAGTGCTAGATGTAAATTTCTTGTGAGGCTCTTTATATAGGAAGATATTTCTTTTGAATATAACACCTTATTCATTAATTGAGAATTCATGAAAAAGATACAAAAACATAATATAATGATCACTAAGGGGTCAGGACTCAAACACAAGTGAAAGGGCCCATAAAACACTTAAGGAAATATTAGACAGTAGTGCCATGTGGTGCTACTATCCTAAAAATAGTGCTAATGTCTAGAGGTTTAGAATAGAGTAAAAATTAGGGATGACAAGATAGGGGCCCCTAAGACTGGGAAAAAGTGACCTGTGACTGCTAAAAGTGTCAAAACAATGATAAAAAGGCACAATAAAGATCAAAAGACGCAAGGTGACGGTGAAGACAAGGAATATAATGATCACTAAGACTCTTTGTGTAAAATAGCAACAAGATACATAGTAGTTGTGGTTTCTTGACCAAATTAGAGTGTTTACATTTTCCCCTCATTTTATTCTAGTAATGCAATGAAATAGAAGTACTATAGTAAAATAAAATATAAATGCGTACAAGTACTTACCTATGTGAATGTAATCTAAACTTTGGCCCACTTCTTAGTGAGTGAAGTGGATGAGAACTAGAGTGAAATATATGATAGGAAACTTATAATGTAAATGTCCCTTGTACTAAAGTTGAGTGTGTAAATTAAATGCATGGAGAAACAAATCTCACTTTCCCCCACTCTAAATCTAATTATGTAACTGAAGGTGTGGAGAAACAAGGCTCACTTTACGCCACTCTAAATCTAAGTATGTAAACTAAATGTGTGGAAAAATAAGGCTCACTTACTCCCACTCTAAATTTAAGTAATTTAAAATGAATCTGGTGTACTACTATAGATCAACTATTGTAGATGGCCTTATGACCCAAACTAGTGAAAACCTGGTGATGATACTAGTGATGATACTAATGTAATCTAATAAATCTAAAAAGGGGAACTACGAACAAGATCTATGCATCATGACCCCTAATCTTGATATTTGAGTGATGTAAGTGTGTATCTAAATATATAAATGATCTGGTATACCTGTGTTAAAATTGTATATCTATGTGGAGTATATATTTGAATACATATGTAGACTTGTGTGTCTGTATGTCTAAAAATTTGTGACTCTGGATGCCTATGTAAATCTGTGTAGACATGTGCATTTATATATCTAAAAATTTATGCAACTAAATGTCTGTGTAAACATGTGTAGACCTATATGTCTGTATAGTTTGAATAAATTATTCAATTGAAATACTATGTATACCTTTGTACACCTGTATGTATGTATAATTTGAACAATCTATGTAACTAAATGCTTGTGTAAACTTGTGTAGACTTCTATGTCTATATAATATGAAAGAGTTGTGCAACTTAATGCCTATGTAAACCTATGTAGACATATATATATATATATATATATATATATATATATATATATATATATATATATATATATATATATATATATATATATATTAATGAACTATACAAATAAATGTGTATGTAAATGTATATAAACATGTGTATATATAATCTAAATGAGATGTGAAAATAATGCCTATGTAAAACTATGTAGACCTATATGTCTATATAATTTGAATTAGTGCAAGTGACTACCTATGTAGACCTATATGTCTATACAATCTAAAAATTAGTGACTGTGGATACATGTGTCTAAAATATAAATGTAGCTATGTATCTCTAAAGCAATCTATGCATATTGCCCCATTTTTGGTAAGAAAGCCAAGGTTTTGATGAGGATATGTGAGGCATATATGGATCAATTATGATGGTGTTTAATTCTCCATTCTGAGGTTGTATTAAGTTTTAAAAATATTTTGATTGTTTTGGGGTTTAATAATTGAATGTGTAGTTCTACAAGTACTTGATCTATTGTATAGGTAATAGAAAGTCATTATTTTGTCATTTTATAGGTTTAAAAATGATGACAGGATTGGTTTGAACACTTTAGGATAGAATGTATCAGTTTCAAGTCCCATGTGAAATAAATGGTTCATGAATCAAAGCTACATTTCTCAAGATATGCAAATAACAAGATAGTTATAATAATTAACAATATTGGCAGATAGGGTTAACCTTAATAGGGTATTACTTTAATAGGACATTTTGAATCATTAAAAAAAAATTACATCATTTGAGTGGGAATAAATTTTAGTCTGAGAGAGAGAAACATGCCGAGGAGATGAGATGCTAGGTTCTCGTGTTATGATGTTGAGGCATTTATTCAGGCTAGTGAGAAGGTACACTTGGTAAGGAACCCTAATTTTATTTTTTTTAATCATTTTAATTGTCTATTTTATTGATTTTTTGGAAAAAGGATGTTTTTGGATAGTTTTATAAAAGGTGGCACTATTGTCCTAGTTTGGGTACTAGTGTCCTATTTCTATCACTACTGTCTAGAGTGTGGCACTATTATCCAGTGTCACTATCATCTAGGTAGCGATAGTGTCCATTAGTCCTTAGATATGGTGCCTAGTGTTATTGAGTGGTTTCTTAATTCTATTATTGTTTATGGGATTAGCTTTTGTTTTAGTGATGTAAAATTTGGTTGAAATTTTTATAGGTTGATCCCTGTATGAGGGAGTTCCATATTAGCCAAATGATGGAGACTATTTATGGTTTTCCCCTATTTGAGGCATAGATGGATGTGCTTGATAAATTAGGGTTATGATATGTGGCTTTCCTATATCTTATGATGTAGGATAAGCATATGATCATTACACTATGTGAGAGGTGAAATGCAGATATGTGTACATTATGGGTACCCACAGGTGAAATGATCATAACATTGGAAGATGTATATCAAATAGTATGGTTTTTTATTTCTAGGTAGTAAGTTGTATTACAATAGGCCAATGGTGTCCATGCTATATAATAAGCATTTAGGAACTTTTTTTCTATGGCTATAACTACTCATCATACAGGTATTTAGAGTGACATACTATTGACCCTAATTGTTATGCTTGATGTTTTACAATTTTATAAGTTTCTAGAAGTGTTATTGTCATCATTTATTATTGTGGATGGGAGTAGTGTCTCTATTTCATAATGATGCATGAGATAATGTATGACCTTGAACATGATGTCATAGTATATTATTGGGATTGGATTGTGATAGCTCATCTAGATAGGGACCTATACCATTTTACATAGTAGATGAATGGTGGAGGTATAAGTGTGTCAACACTATCGCATTATTTGGAATATGAATACATACCTATGAGTAGGCTAGTGCAACATCCACATGATGGATGGTCTCACTTACATGTATTTGTAGCTAGATATATTTGGATAGGGCATGCTCCTAGGAGGTGTAATACCTACTATCAGTGGTTACTAGATGATCCTAGAGTAGAGGAAATTATCTAGAGACCTTTCAAGGGTTATCAGGGATGGATTGAGGATAGAATGCAGTTGAGGTGGATTTAAGAGAGTTGTTGGATACATGATTAGTGGAATAATATATGTGATAATTTATAGTATGAGAGGGTTACCTGATAGTATGGTGTGGTACAATATGTTCCCCCAGCACTAGTAGTGTGGTTGAGGAGTTCTCAAGCTCCTATGAGGCTGGAGAGTAGGCCTAGGCCATCGACTACTAAGCTAGCTCCTATGCAAGTGAAAAAGCAAGATCTAGATATTGAGGTACCAGATGTGGGTGATGATGGAGTGATCAAGGCCTACTCATCTTGGTAGAGTTAGTATAGGTGAGTACCTTTATTCCTGAGAGATGGGATGGTCACATAGGAGGTAATAGATGTAGATCCCCTAAGGGATATGGATGGTAAGTTAGATAAATTTTTTATATGTTTTATATACTATGGATCATGTGTTTTGTTATAACAAGATTCCTATTAATTTTATGGAAACTTTTAGGTGTATGAGAGGATGGGTATTAGGATATCACCATCAACTCAATGATTCATGAGTTAACTTGACATATTCAAGATGATGTCATGGATGATGGATTGGTGGAGTAAGCCACCAATATAGATGGAGTGCATGCTCATTTGTTTGATCATGCATCAATATCAATTATGGAATATAGGTGAATGATAGTATATAGAGATGAGTTATGTGTAGAGCTACAGAGGCAAACCATGCCTTCTTCTAATGCTCTAGGTGGGGTGAATAGTCATATAATATATGAATATATATGACTTTAGTGGGAGTACATTGAGTGTAGGGATGAGTTAACTATGTGCTAAGAGAGAAATAGTAGGTGTAGCTATAGATTTAGGTCTTGTGGAGATATTGGGTCCTCTATTTCTATTGTTGATATGTCTAAGAGTGAGAGCGAGGGAGCTTATCCTAGTAGTCATGTTCACATCATTGAGTGATGCATCACATTTATATTAAAATGATGTTATGAATTATATGTATAGAGATGGTTGTTTTTGTAATTTGGCATTATTTATTGGCATTTGGATTTATATTGCATGATTTTTTGTGTTTAAGTTTGGTTAATTATTAGAAATGTTTGATATTTATCATTATATTTTTGTTAGAATAATGTTAATTGATTTTTATATGTGTTATGAAAGTTTTAGGCATATGTGAAGGATATTTAAGTTTTTTTATTGGTATATGGTTTTTGTTTATTAATTTTTTATATCTCATAAGATTTATACATGTATACTCTGTGATGGTGATATGCCCTATCTAAACCCTAATGGCATGGAGAACAATGACCAAACTGCTCATATTATGTTGGTGTAGACATAAACTATGAAAATAAAGTTGACTATGATGTACTAATAGTGGACAACTGTGTATAATTTGATGTAAAAATATTGATTGGTTGTTGCTTTAAAATTACACTCTGAGTTGTTGATTTATTGAAAATATTGTAATCGATGTTTGAACTAATGTTGGATTTTTATCTCTGTAAGGATTGCCATAAATCTTTATCATTTTTCAAAATAAAATTATGGCCTTAGGTTGTTACTTATTCCTAAATATATTAATTAGTATATGCATGGGAGGTATATTCTGAGCTTTGTAATTATTTGAAAATATTTTAATTAGTGTCTATACCAAAAATGTGCCTTTGGGTCTACAGTTTTTCCTAAATATCTTAATTGGTATACACACTGTAGGTGCATTATAAAATTTACAAACTAGTTGCCATCACTATTGAGGGTAAGATGTAGGATACCACTTATAAATAGTTATCCTAGAAGTCATAGGGCTTGTATGATGAGTAATCAATGGTTCCTTAAAAGGAACACCCTAGGATAACTCTATCATAGAGGAGTGTGATGTAACAAAATATGGTGAATAAGGGACTGATGTCCCTTGTGTAAACTCTACTATTCCTCTATGAATATATTGATGGATTCAAGATCTGAGTGCATAGAAATGATCATTTAAATGTCCATTAATCTAGTGAAAATGATAATAATGCTTATGTGGTACCTGGTGTAAATAGTATGGTGGATGTTGATCAGTTGAAGTAAGTGTGATCATCACTTTATTTAGTAGTGTAAGCAAAATGTCATGAGGCTCAACATTATTAAAAAATGGTATAATCCCTTTGTGTATATCTTGTGTTCTACTCACTATAGGTTATGTTGTATAGAGTGGTTCTTCGTCCTTACTAATTATTTTTATTAGTTTTTTGTGTTTCATTTTTTCTAAATTGGAAGTGGAGTAGATTATTGTACCAAATTTAATGATTGAGATCTAAAGGATCTATAGTTAAATCTGCCTATGACTATGTAATGACTAATCCCAAATATGTCACTAATGATATAGCTGATTTGTATAGATGTTTAAATGATTTAGATGTAAATATGTATCTCGTTGTCGATCAAATATAGGTAACATTTATATCTAAAAGTTATGTGGAAACCTCATAGTTAAAATTCTACATGAAATAGGATTATTATGGATAACATTTGCATCAACTTGAGATTTGTATGCCTCATTATCCTAAGTGAAGTAACGTACTTAGTTTTATAAAGTACCCAAAACATGCATTAAATAAATTAACACTTATGAAGGTATATTATAATTATCAAGGGGTTTATTTAATGATTGAATTTTATTGTTTATTTTAGCCATTGGTATATTAGATTGTAAATATTATTTAGGAAGGGTCAATGTGCTCTTAATAACCTTTGGAGGTGTGATAGTTGGACTTGGTTAGATGGAAATAAGTTATCACCCTCATTTGGTTTTGTTTAAGAACTAGGTTCTACTGTACTAAAGGGGGTTAAGGGGGATTCATTAGTATCCTTTATATTATTAGGTTGAATAGAAGGTACTATATTTTCTATTGAATGAAAATTATGCACATAAGAATAAGTGTGTCTGTGTCTTTTAACATTTGATCTAATGTTTGGTTGAACAAGATAAATACATGAAATAAGAGAAGAAGTAGAATTTGTAGATTCTATGTCATCTTCATCATATTCACACTAATCATCATTATCAAATTGCTCCTCAAAATAAAATTTTGTCATTTGTAGAGGTAAGATTAGAATAAGTATCATCTACATGCTCATTAAGAGAAGGAGAAGGAGAAGATTTTAAATTTTCACTACTATGCAATGTATCATCTTATGTAAGTCTAATGTAAGGTATTTTTTTACTAATCATTTTTGACATGCAATCATGATTATCATTTTGTATTTGAGGATCAAGGGAAAAATGAGTAACAACCATGTTTTATTTTTATATATTATGACATACAAGAGAAGGGTTAGAAACATGTGCATTATCTATTTATGGTAAGGAATCATTACATTGAGATTGAAATGTGAATGAAGGTGATTAAGGAATTTCATCTACCTTAGCTTTTACATTACTAAAAGGTGTAACATTATTTGTATTTTTATTTTGAAATGTAATTAATAATGGTAAATAAGATGCATTATTTTTGTCTACATTATTTGAATCATGTAAAATTTATTTTCATTTAGTGCACTTATATTGATTTATTTTTGGCAATGAAGTAGCAAAAGTAGTTGCAAAACTAGGATCACATTTTAATAAAACACTACCAAAAGGAGGTTCTTTTGGCATTATGTTGTTAATTTGAGTGTTATCAATAAGAGAAGAGTAAGAAGAAAGAGAATATGATTTATATAATATATCCTCATGTTCATTTTTATTATCATGTTCTTAATAATCCTCATATCCATCCTTATAAAAATAGTCATCATAATCATTATAAATGAAATAATTATCATTTTCTAATGTATAGTCTTAAAATTTATTCCATTCATTGTTATAATCATGAGAAAAAATCAAGATTCAAGTGGATGAGGGGTACATGAATTTTTAGTGCCATTTTAAACTTGACAAATAAGACAGTGTAAAGAATGAATAATAAAACCACAAGAGGTAGAATATATTCTAACATAAGTATGTGTGTAATGTGTGAATTTGTTGAACAAACATTTTAATAGAAAATAGGGTTATTGTTGAAACCCTAGTTACTAATGTTTGTATATGTAGGGACCTATTATGTGGATCTAGGGTTTGAAGTTAGGGTTATGTTGAAAATATTTAAATTAAATTAAATAAATAAAACCCTAGGATTGAATTAATTAAATGAGATTGGTTAATCCAAAAAATCATATTTTTGTAACCTTAATTTAATGTGCAAAATCTATAAGGTAAACCCTAAGGAAAAATTAGGGTTTTTAAAGCTATGTTCGAAGTAAGACGGGTTCACCAAATGGTTTGATATTTTTAGTGTTTTAATATGTAAATCTTAAGTTAGATTAAAGGGTTGGGTCTGTTGTTAATTTGGAATAAAATTGGAATTTATTAATTCTATGTATATTTCCAAAAATAGTAAATATAAGGAAAAAATGGACTTATCTAAATACACACATAATTTTTCATGGATCTGAATACTAGAGATGACTTAACAGATAAAGATAAATTCATCTATAGACTATTTTTCAAGATCTATCTTCAAACAATAACACACCTCTTAGGATAGTAGTGACCCCCTTAGGATAGTAATGCCATGTGGTAGTAGTGTCCAAACCTGGCACTAGTGTCCCTCCTATAATGATTATCTATAACTTTTAGAGAATATGTAGGAGTTCCTAAGGGTCCTATAGGTGATTTACTATCATGCAAGATCTTTATTATGTCACTAAATTGACTAATGATTCGTTAAAACCCTAAGGAGTACCCATACACATGAAAAATTAACATAATCAAATATAAAAAGAAATGAAAAAAATTGGTTTTTGGGATGTTAGAATCACACCGATAAAAACTCTTATTATCTTGACCATTACTTACATTAACCCCAATGATACGGGTCTCAAATCGCATGTAGTTATCCCTTAGGGAATGTACACCATCAAATTGCATGATATGATAGGATGAATTTTTCCTAGGCCCTTCTTTGATCAAGTATGCAAATGTCTAGGTGTGAATGTTGAGTAGTATGCAGAGTATTTGAGTTCTACTATTGATTGGTTTTATGTAATAAATGTCAAACTAGTAAGTGCTAGATGAAAAATGCCTTGTGAAGCTCTTTATATAGGACGATATTTGTTTATAATATAATACATTGTTTATTGGATGATAAGTCATTAAAAACATATGAAAACATAAGAAAAGGGTCATGGAGGGGTTAGGACTCAAACACGAGTGAAAGGGCCTATTAGACACTAAAGGCAAAAGTGGACAGTAGTGCCATATGGCACTATTATCCTAAAAATGGTGTTAATTTCCAAAGGCTCAAAATAGAGCAAAATTTAGGGATGATAAGCTAAGGGCCTCTAGGACTAGGAAAGGGCAACCTATGACTACTAAAAGTGTCAAAATAATGAGAAAACAACACAAGAAAGATCAAAAGACTTAAAGTGACCATGCGAACAAGGACTATAACCATCACTAAGAACTTTGTGTTAAAGAGTACAAAAATACATAGTACTTATGTTTTCTTGATCAAATTAGGGTGTTTACAGTGTATAACATATTTATTTGAATTTATAATCATAGACATGTTCCCTTGTAGATATAATGATGACCTACTCATTGGACATTGGTTTGGTTAGAGAAGCCCTACGATTGGTTTTTGTGTGGTTTTTTTTACATCACTCTTATAATAAGGATGCATAAGCATTCCAATCAATATAAGATATTTTATTTATGAATGATCACTCATATTATACCAAATCTTATAATAATATCATGAAAATTTTAGGAAAAAAGGAACCTTAAATATAATGTTGCATGAAATATTCAGGATTGTAAAATTTAGTACCTATATTTCTCTTTTTCTAAGAATCTTTGGAGTGATGAATTTCTCATTATAGGCATTTTTGAAAAAAATAATAAATGTAGTCAATTAAAAAATGGTAAAAAAAATGTTGGCATTGAGCGTTACTAATAAACTTTAAATTTACCATTAACTTTATGTATTTGATTTCAAGTTGAATTGGGAATGCACTTTACCCCATTAATTGCTAATGCATAAATGGAGATATTTTGATTTTGATTTTGGCATGGTGATGGTGTTGAATATGACCAATTATTTGGTGATGTCATGAGTATAATTATTTCTTGTTCCTACAAATGCAAAAAATATATAGTTCTTATTTAATTTGGCCACAATACTAACTCATTGTGAGCTCATGGATGGTATTGATAAATTTGTTACCTTAACTTCTTTGTAGGCACATTGTTGTACACATTAGTTACTAGAAAATTTGAGAAACTATCACATATGTATTCAAACAACTTACATTAATTCTTTAAATTAATCTTGTGGGTGACATATTATACCAATATTAAATTTTTTCCTTTGGTCCCCTCAATATGTTGATGCCAATTCTCTAAAACATGGGGAAATATCTCAACCTCAATCTTTACATCTTTAATTCAACCTACACCACATCCAATGCTAGAAATAAAATAAACATTGGGTAGCAAGAATTATTTATTATTTAGTTATTAAAACCAAAAATCATGTTTTTTTAATCAATTTTATAAATCATAAATGGTGCCAAAAAACATTTAAAACATTTTCATAGTTTTAAAATTATAAACTATATAATAAGGTCTACCAAAATATCTTAACCATATCTATAATTGGGCTTTAAAATATTTTTTATTTTAATTAACAAACCATGCCAACTAAAATATATTTATAACCTTAAGCTTATTATGTCCTAGGTCTCTCTCTCTCTCTCTCTCTCTCTCTCTCTCTCCTCTCTCTCTCTCTCTCTCTCTCTCTCTCTCTCCTCTCTCTCTCTCTCATCTCTCTCTCTCTCTCTCTCTCTCTCTCTCTCTCTCTCTCTCTCTCTCTCTCTCTCTCTCTCTCTCTCACACACACACCACAGACAGAGGTATATGTATATGCATATGTATATGTATACCTAGTGATTCTAGATAACCAATACATGTCTCATATAATTTCTTGGTGAATTAAAACCATACATGCATAGTAACTATGGTGAATATGTGTTCCAAAATAGGATCAAGTATAATTTATAACACAATTTGAAACACATGTATAGTAAATTGTATAAAATCGAGGCTATTTGACCTATGTAAACTTTTTCAAAATTTTAAAAAAAACCTAATTATAGTCTTTTTTCTTACAAATAGCCTCTAAAATTTTCCATGTTTCCTACTCTAGGTTGAATTTTATCATATTTAGATGGATTTGATTACTGGAAATGTCTACCTTGGCCAAACCCATATTTTTGCTCTATAATGACTATATCAAAGAGTTAAAACCTATCTAGGTCAACCCACATGTTTTTCATGTCAATTCAAAAGAAAATTACCAAAAGAGTCTATTGTATATACACATCATGACTTAGTTTATTTCTATCTAGAAAGCATCTATCACATTTCTCAAAATTATTTTCACAATGAGGAATACATTTATAGATCCTTAAGGAACTATCATAAAGCATCAAAAAATTTAAAATTCATCAAATGAATAACCAAAAATCCAAGTCTGAATAATATTGGAATGTCAAAATCATATATTTTAAATGTTGAAAGCCACATAGGTTACACTGCATACAATAATATCATTTTTGATTACCCACATAGTTAGGTGGGATAACTACATGTGTTTTGGCCCTCTATAGAGTATTGGAATGTAAGTAACACTCAACCAATTATGGGTCAATTGGGGTCATCTCAACCCATCATATCTAACCCCTTGTTATAGGTGAAGTGTATAAAGTAGAATTAGGGGCTCAAGGTTAAGGATAATATTTTTGGATATGTGCACGTGACCGAGTCTCTAAAATGACACATAATATCTATTTGTAGGCACATAGAGAAATCTATAATGGAATAATATAAAAATTATTACATGGACATATCTGATAGAGATAAGAATACCATATGTGTTTGGGCATTAGTGGATCCATTCCATTAGGTTTTAATAATCACTATCTTTATCTAAGTAATATTCCATTTAGGGTATTTTTAACCATTGTATCTTGTCACAGACTCAATAATAATATAAATAAATTAAATATCCTATCATCTTATATAATTTATATAAATAAAAAGTGTAATAAGTTGGTCTTACTCTACTTTTTACATTTAGATATTTGTAATTTATATATATTATGCAATCTGAATTACTCTTAAGGTTTACCTTAGTTATATTATACTAATAACAATAATGTTAAAATATTATGGTGAACCCAATCCCTCTCTTGAGCATGACAAACCCTAGGTTTCCCTTAGGGTTTCATCCTTCTTTCTTAGGTTTTTATATTTATGTGTTAGGTTTTTTTTTATTTTATTTCTTATTTTCTCTTATCATGTGTGCAAAATTGGATGTTTTCATCTTTTCCCTAAATTTGCATGCTTATTATCACATTATATTTCCTTTATTAGGGTTTTGGTTTATTCAAATAATTTTTAATCTAAAATAAATACTCAAATTTTTTTCATATTCATATTAATTGGATCATAAACTTCTTTTTCCCCCAAAACCATATACATATTTTCCAAAATTAGGGTTTTTAATTTTTTAAATAAACTTCATCTACATGGAAAAAGGAGTACATATTTATTTTATTTTTAATTAGGTTTTGTTTCTCTACCAATTCTCATAAAAAATATAATTTTATTTCCCATAATATTGATGGTTCTCTTCGGTTGGTTGGTTCTTTATTTGGGCATTATATAGTGGTTATAATGGATATCCATAATTTATATTTTCACACTCAAAAATTTTATATTCGCACATGTTTTTGGAATAAAATATGTAATATATTTAAGAACCATGTAATAAAATGGATCAAATTTATGTGCAATAAAACCAAGTTTGAAATTAATAATAAACAAGTTTGAAGACTCCTTGTCTAAATATCAAATATGAGGGGAGTACTTGTGTGATTCCTTTCATTCCTCCTTAAAATATTGGTAGTTTCTCTAATTATTCACCATAATATTTTAATGTATAAGGAGGGTCCATGATATCACATTCCCAAGAGGTAGGGTGTGTCATCTTTTAAACTTTTGTTTGAATATTTTACCAAAAGTTCCTAGATCTACATTTGGCCAACCTATGAGAAGTAATGTATCTAAATTAACCATTATTGATAATATTATTAATATAATTAAATCCATATACATGTTATAAAATAAAATCTAAACTTTAGGCCTAAGGTTACATCACTTTAAGATAATCTTGTACAAGTTAAGAATCATGAATGTGCTAATGTAGTTGCATATTTGGCTCTCCATCCAATACTCATGTGTGTCAAAAGATTTAATCTCAAGTATGGGTTAAGAAATAAATTTAATATATGATTTATTAATCATGAATTTTGATTAAGTTTATAAGAATCCAAATGAGATTCTAAGGAACATCCTTTCAAATAAGTTAAGAAATTTACCTCCTATGCATCATGTAAAGAGATGAAATACTATTGTGTTTATAAATAGAATTCATGAACATATTATAGATAAGTGTTGGGTTTGAAAAATAAGAATACAATAAATTATTGATATGGGTGACCTTACATTGAATCCATCTATTAAACCACCACTATATTTAAGCAAAACTTTTATAATTAAAAAATTTACTAAAAAGGTTGATTCATCTTCTAAGGTTGACTTATATATAGAATAATTATAAAAATAACTATTATAAAATTAATAATTATCAAAGAGAAACTTACATAAATAAATATTACCAAAATAATATTTAGATAAAGAGGAAGAAAATTTACATAAAATAATGTTAAAAATAATAGTTACAAAAATAGGCATTAACTAAAAAACACGTGCCTAATAAAAGTGTGATTACGAAAGGGGAGCCTAAAAAGAGGTCCATAAGTAGATACATCAATAAAATTGAATAAGAAAGATAATCTTAATAATTAGTTTTAATAGTATTGAGTCTAATAAGACTATTAAAATCATGGTTTCCAAGGGGAAATTACAAAGCCTTCCTTATTTTTAGAACCTTTAGTTATTAGCCATGACATAGAAGGCAGGTAGTGTACTAATGTTGAGATTGATAATATATCTAAAATTAATATATTAGAATGAAAGTTATAAAATATCTTAGGTATATAATTTAACACCTATATAATTCTATTTCAATCTAAGTATTCAATAGATACATTGAGTTGCTTATAACTCTTGGTCCCAAATCATGTGTTGTTACATTCCAAATTAAGCCCACTTTGGCTCAAACTAAAGATGTATTATGAGTATCATGGATAATAAAATTGGGTGAACCACTCTATAATAATCATGACTATTTTTGTTTTTACCTCAAAGGTAAGACTATTTTTATCTCAAGAGAGGGAACATCTTCAAAACAAGGAAATAAAGTAGATACTGTGTATTTGACTAAAGGTCAATGAATGATATCTAGTTATTAAATGAACTCATCAGAGTTATATGATACTAATTATTAGGGACATGTTGAGAAATAAAATAAAATAAAAGTTATATGGTGTGTTATTGTATTATGATTATACAAATTTGTAGACAAATTTGTTTTTACATACTCCTACTTCTATGGCTAGTGATGATGCTTATAGACATGATAATCACACATATGCAAGAGAAGGTAATGACTATGATGATAAAATCTATTGGTACCCTAAAAATATATATTTTCATTGTTAACACAAAAAATAAGAATATCTACTTAAGCTACTACAAGCTAAGAGCTCCCTATTCTAAATAATGACAAAATGAATAACTCAGTATATAATATAAATGAATGGTGGTTGATGGATACAAGACATACATATAAATATCCCATTTATTATATCATTGGTTATCCATAACATAATCTATTACATACATACATACATATATATATATATATACATATATATATATATATACATATATATATATATATATATATATATATATATATATATATATATATATATATATACATATATATATATATATACATATATATATATATATATATATATACATATACATATATATATATATATATATATATATATATATATATACATATACATATATATATATACATATATATACATACATATATATACATATACACACACACACACACACACACATATACATATATACATATACATATATATATATATATATATATATATATATATATATATATATATATACATATATATATATATACATACATACATATATATATATATATATATATATACATATACATATATATACATACATATATATATGCATACATATACATATATATATACATACATAAATATATACACACACACATATATATGTATATATACATATATATATATATATATATATATATACATACATATACATATATATATATATATACATGTATATACATGTATATATACATATATATACATATATATACATATACATACATATATATACATACATATATATACATACATATATATACATATATATATATATACATATATATATATATATATACATATATATATATATACATATATATATATATATATACATACATACATATATATATATATATGGATATATATATTATTTTATTTATTTCTCATCCTTTCTATTATTCTATATTAACACACATATACATATGCTTTTGCACTAATATTTATTATAACCCGTATATTTTCTTGGGCCTTCTTTGAGATATATCCTATGATGATATAGCTTAAATTGATCAAACATGATGACATGTTTATTATTATATATCATGAAATGATAAAATATGTTGATTATTTCCCATTGAGGGTATGTGAATTGTATATATCCACATATTCTTTTGAGATACAATTTTTTTATTTACATGTATAGTGGGGGACATGTTCCTTGTCTTCACTTCCTCTAGACTACTATGCTAAAAAAAATTCTATATATTTTTCCTTGACATACGTTATGGATTATTCATATGCCTTATAATATTATATTTTTGATGCCTTGACACTTGGACTTACATAACTACATACATGTGTGCTAAAATTAAAAAAATTAAAAAACTCAAAAACTAGGACCTATGCACGACTTTTTTTTATATTTATATAATTAGTAAATGTGATTTTTTTTTTCATTATATGGTAAGACTAAATATCCATTTTTATATTCACATTTAAAGATTATGGTATTCATGAGTACTATGCAACACATACAAGTTATATGTGACATGGATATTTAGATGCATGACATTCCTACACCCAAAGGATACCACTTCATACATTAGGGGCATGCCTAAACTAGGGTCATATTAGTATTTTTACATAGGTAAAATATTTATAAGATGATTACATTGATCATATTGAGATAATTACACTAGTTACACATAAACTAATCTTATTTATACTATTTAAAGTGTCATATTCTATGAATGATATACATTAATCTATGTGATGATTGCAAAAAACTATTGTGTAGACTATCATGACTTTCTCATAGTGAATATTGATACTATTACATGTTACATGATTATGTATTACATTATTTAAATATTTATTTTTATGACTCTATATTTTTACATAACATTGATTGTTCTATATATGACTCTTACTCTACACGGCATTGAGTGATTATTGTGTGGCTATAGATTTATGTGACATTGGTTGTTTTAAGTGTGACTCTTTCTATGTGTGACTCTTATTCTACATAACATTGAGTAGTATAATGCACATTTATATTATTGATTATGTGATTCATGTCCATGACATTGTGTGTGATTATGTGTGGATACATATAAAATTCTTTGTTGAGATTTTGGTTACATGATTCATATCACACATAAATATAATTGTGTATAATGCCATGATACATGTCATTCATATGTTGTGTTTTTATTATTTAGTGATTCTATGATTATATATATAATGAATATTACTATGTACCTCACTACTATATATAATTTACATGACACTTATATGCCTTAGGATACATGTTTCATATGTGTTTTGATGATCTAATATTTTTATGATGACATAATATATTCACGTTAGCACTTTTTTACATGCTTACATATTTTATATATAAGATGACACATATAAGTCCTTTATTTTGATATGATTGATTCAAAAGATACATCCCTCACCTCAAAACTAGCGCATACACAATGGGCTTGCCTCTGAGACTCAGTCCTCCATAAATATATAATTCATAATTTTAGCATAGATTGATTTAGATTAACACATATTAAATAATATTTTATCATTTATTAATTAATGTGGTCACAAAATCATTAAAATTAATAGATATTGGCATAGGTTATATGACATACATTGTATAGGTTATTAGATTTGAGTAATATGAAATGCATATATGAGACATTATATAAAGCTATGAGTGATATTTGACACATGTTACATGACTAGTATTGCATATGTCATTATATTGGGGAATATTTAGTGATATATTATGTCATTCCTTTTCTCAAATTTACTTAGGTTGATTCAAATTGAGTGATATATTGCCATTCTACTTAGACTTTATCAAGTGTACTCATACATACTCATATTGAATTTAAATCTAACTAAAATAGCTGATTAATATTTACTCAAGTTTTACATAGATTTATTTTGACCCACTTTAGGCTCCATTATTATAAAATAACAATAATTAGTGTAGTTGAGGTTTCTCATAGATTACTTCTAATCATGTCTCCATCTCTAATGAGGGTTATGGTATTTTCTTCCTATCCCATGGTTTTAACACTAGGATCTCATTGGTGAAAAATTACCCCTTTCTCTAGTAACTTAAAATCGCATCTCAATTTGTGTACCTAAATTTGCATTCATTCATTAATTTTTAAATTACACATATTTGAATGAATAATCCCTATTTTTATATCATAAGTGGATGATAATTTCTACATATTTCATTGAATTTTTTACATGAATAAATCTAAATATCACAGACATACTTAAAGACACCAACTAAAATTATATTATGATATTAGACACTTGATAGTCTCATTTTAGCCAAACATTAATATACATTACTT
>JARHVA010006280.1:307500-332500 GCA_037957365.1 Torreya grandis
TGAGCTACCAAAAAAATGCCTATGAACACATCCACCTATGAAATTATGTTTATATCACCTAATGATGGACCTCTACTTATCACTCTTCACCTTTGCTCATGCTCAATCTACATGAACACTATTCTACCAACATAATTATGACCTATAGATCATACGAATAGTCCTCAAATTGATTTGATCTTTAACTCATCCTCAAGGTACTCTACCCATCCTTCACTCCAAAAAAAAACACACATAATCCTCTCTCGAATCTCTCTAAGTCTTTACTAAGTCTATAAATCACCATCTATGATTTCATTATTTATAAAGCAATTGTTAAAATCACTACCTCGGTCAACCATTAGGCATGCCTTAGCCCTTAAGGCATCTCTCACACAAATACATGGCTACATATAATCTTAATAGGTTTGTCATAGCATCTATGGGTCACCCTTAATTAGATACACCTTTTAATGAGACCCTTGTAGCTCTTATAGGTATCATAATTACCTATTCACCCATCTAGCTCACCCTCAAGTAGAAAAATAACATAAGACCACTTCAAAATACATGGGTCCACTTCTTATGTCCTCTTCATCATCTAAAAATGATCATAGTCATCTTATCTCACCTTTGTGTATGCTCAAATAAATTAGATACAAAACTTACACATAGGAACATCTGTATCGAACATATAATCAAATTTTTAAGCATTATTCATACTCAAGATAGATTGATCACACCTCCAAAATACTCATAGAGCATCCTCATAGAGTCTAAAACACTCCTCAATATCGAATTCATCTTGAGACATATAAAAAGTATTTATATGAGCTCAAACATCATTTTAGGGTAACTTGTAGAATAATCATGAACACGTAGTCAACTTTGGAAATTAATATCTTTGACTGTATACACTTTTAGATCTTCAAATCAAGTAAATTAGATGCACCATGGAGTCTTCTTCATCTTTTCTTTTTACAATACAAAAAAATTTGACTTCTATCGAAAAATATGGATAAAATACAAAGATTTGGTTTATCCCTATGTTAAATTCAAATATTCAAATTCAAATGGTCATAATTAACCTTTGAACACAATGCTTGAATCTCATGTCCTCTCAGCTTTGGGTCAATATCTCACCATCGATCATGTATGAAATTTAATTCATAATCTACTAATGCTAAACATTAAACTTAAGTCACTTTTACTTCATCTCATGCAATCTTGAAAAGTTAACTCAATGTGTTCTATCAATCTCTGCATATCATTCAGGTCTTTAGCGATCAACAATCACCATTCGATCAATATATATGAACACCTGATTGATATTTTTCTTTATATTTTACCTTTACTTAGTCATTAAAGATCATGCACCTATCCTCATCTCACTACTTCTTGAATCCTTGGAGAAACATGCACTATCAATATTTATTGAATTTTAACGTGTGCATAAATGACCAAGTATGAGGACCGTTTCAATATGTGTGAGGAGCCATTTTTGAACCTTAATAACTTATTTTATTCTTTTATGCATGATCTCATATTTGGACTAGATTATCACCTCACATAGGAGAATCCAACAATGTGACACACTACTCTTGAAGCCTTCACATGTGTGAGATATATCACCATTTAAATTCATTCTCAAAATCTTCTATCGCAGAGCCAATTATGCTTAAAATTTGTTTGGGAGACCAACTTTGCTCTTGCATAACATTTTTTGTGTTTCAATGCATGATCTTAAATTTAGCATAAATCAACTATGATAAAAACTAAACAAACCCATCTAATTAGTTTCTCTTGAAACCTTCACATGTATAAGATACAACACCATCAAAATTCTCACTTGGATCTTCTTGCCACATTATAAAATTGGCTAAGTATAAGAACATAATGAATTTCGTCTAAGTAGCCAACTTTGCACCGTAATATCTTTTACCATGATTTGATGCATGAATTGAGATTTGGTTAATAATAAATAAGGACTACTATCATAAAATATATATGACCAAATCCCCTTGACTCATTCCCACATGGCAATGGTGATGTCACCAAACTGCCTACTCAGAGTTTTTGCCACTAGACCAAAATATCTATATGAACACAATGAAGATCTGGATGAATACTAGTCATGCACACAAGATATAAAATCATATAACACTTCTTATGGGACCTATTTCACATAATCAATATTCCATACCGATCCTTGATCCTCTCTATCCATTTCAATACTAAAGATCAACCAATCATTCATAAATCACACTAAAACAAGAACATTGCACACTTTGTCATTGTCACTAAGGATATTAAATTATTTCATCCACTCACTAGGACACCTCAATGACATCACCATAACATCATCATGAAAACTTTCCAAAATTTGACCCCTTTATCGTTGATGTCAACAACCATCATATATAGCAATATATAGCTCACCTTCTCTCTTCAAGCACTCCCATAATAGAAACTTTCTCCCCCTTTGACACAATGACAAAGTAGGCACCAAATAATTTTGAGGACCTAAAAATATCATAAATAATAAATTATCATCTTAGAAAGATGATGCAAACTCCCCCTTACCTTGATCCTACCTCTACTTATCTTGACAACTTCCTTTTGTTCCATGCCAACACTCTCTTCAATCAAGCACTACAACCAATGAAGAAATAACACACACAAAAAAACATAAATATGAGGTAACATACCAAGAAACATATAAAAGGGACTCCCCCTAAGATATCTAAGTAATTGCACCTTATAATCATTTTTAGATCTCCACACATTATGAAGAACCATCACACATGCTAACTAGCCTCTTCTCTCAAGCTACTACATGGAACACCAATAAAAACTTCATGCCACTCACCAAATAGGAAAAATTATCTCAAACAACTTGAGAACTCACCTTGAAACACACATACCTTGATCTTTTTCATAAACTGAGAAAAATTCACTCTTCTTCTAACTAGGCTTGTTTAGCCTCCTTATAGCCCTACATGGAAATTGCAGAGCCCATAATTTATAGTAGACATATTTTCAAGGCCTTAAAATCTATATCTATAACACTCACATATTCACTCTTAATCATACCAATTTTCATCACCAATCTCATCTTTTGAAACATACTTCCTTCACATACCTATTAGCGAATTAACCCTCCATATTAACAAAAAGTTGAATAACTTGAGAAACACAAACATTCAATTCTTCATGAAGCTTGATTTGACCAACCATGTATTTGATTCAACATATTAAGAAATCTCATACCTCAATTCACAATGCAAACCACTTTTCTAGGAAAGCCCAAAACCCTAGAATCTCAAAATAAATAAGGTCAACAAACCTCCTTCTAGTCAATGCACACCTTTGAAACTACTCTTGTAGACACCCATCACACACTTCTGGACCAAGATTTTAGATTCTACACCTTTGGGAACCCATACATACTATAACCCATTTTAAGACCTACATACTTATAAGCACAAACTAGGAAATTTGAGAGCAAACAAAAATCTTCAATTTGACTTCAATATACATTAAGATCACAAAACCATCAAAGCATGCTAGAATAAGGTCAACAGACCTTTTTATGAAAAAATATTACCTTGATAAAACACAAATCCTTCTTTTCCATATAGGAAACTTCAATCTGACCTTGTAAACTACTCTAACTCAAAAACACCATAACAACACTTGCTTCTCCACTTGAAAGGAGTATCTTAAGAAGCATAGATAGAGACACCCTCTATACCTCAATAGTCTAAAACAAAATCAAATCCTCATATCCCATCTCCTCTTTTCTCAATTGATAATTATAATTCTTATTCATCTTCTTCTTTAGCTTTAGAGAAATAACTTCCTTAACTACTACAACATTTTCCTTTTCTTCTATGATTGGATTATCAATACATGGAGACAACATAAATTTATGGAATACATTTTCATTTGAATAATATTATTTTCATTTTGGAACCTCATCATTAGGTATATATAATTTATGTTATTTACATGATACATTCTCAACAACAATAGGATGTTCACTTGGATCCATACATACCTTAAGAATAGCCTCAATCAACACCTTGGTCTTCTCTTTGAGCTTGATCTCTTCATTCTCAACATGAGCAAACAATGAGACCTCTTGGTACTCTTAAAATTCTAAAGCATTCTCCACCATAGTAAAAATATTACTTGGACCTAGAATCTCATCATGACTCACACTTATCACCTTTGGCTTCCATGTGTTAACTTGCCTTCTTTCTTGAACTCTAAGAGCCTAATTAAATTTATTTTGTCTTGTATGACTTTGCATGCAAAACCTAGAAATGTGACACCTCTACTCATAATTGTATCAAACCGTACCTTTTGAAATAAAGGTATCTTTCCTTACTTTATTTGGACAAAAAATTTCAACATGTCCTATGTCATGACAATTAAAACACTTAACTCTATTCATACCTTTTGACTGATGACCCACATCATAGCTCCATACAAACTCATTTATAATAGGTCTCTTGTATTCTCTAACCCTATGACCAAGTTGATTACATGTGTAACATTAACCAATGAATATTTCATACCTCATGTCATTTGGTTGGCTGATCTAATTTGTCTTTACTCTACCAATACCTTCATTCCTTATCTGATGATTTGTCTTCAAAGTATGATTGTCTTGGTTCACATTAGTCTTCATCTTGTCTTGAGTTACATTTTTTTGTTCATCTTCATATCCAATACCATTTTTATCACTAGCATGATTTTAAACACTCAAAATTTTGTCTAGATCACATGATCTCTTTTCAAATTTCATAAATGACTTCACCTTACTAGTTTTCTTTTCTAGCTCATATTTCAAAGAGTCATTTTTAGAAAAATACCATGAAGATTTATCTTCTTTAGCTTTTAGGTTTGTAGATAGAATTTCCAATTGACAACTGAGTTACTTTATCATATCTTCATACTCTTTGGCATCTTCATTCAATCTTACCTCAAATACACTAAATTAATTCTCATAGTCCTTGAGGTTAGATTTCATCTCAATATTCAGTTCTTCAAGAGAATTCATCAAAAGAGTCTCACAGTCCACCTCATCTTCATCATTATATGAATCACTCCAAATAGATTCCTGATGTGAGTAACTTCCTTCCTCAACCATGAACAAAGATTCATCTTCAAAAGGACCATCATCTTCATGATCATATTCTGAGTCACTATCTTCACTCTTATCTGATGAGCTACAATCTTCTTTGGTGTAGAGACACTTATTATTTTTGAAGGACTTCTTGTTGTTAAAATTTTTGAATCCTTTTTTCTTATATGTTTTTTATCATCATATTATCCTTCACCATGCTCCTTATCATATTTATTCTTGTGATTATGATCAAAATTATGAGCAAAATATCCTATCTCTCCATAGTTGAAACATTTGAAGGGTAGTTTACCCTTATACTTCTTTGAGCAAGTATTCAATTTCCTAGTAATCAAATCAGTTAGTTTATCATCATCAATATTAGTTATGTCATCCTATTTATATTTCTTACCTTGGAACTTATTCTTAGGCTTCATCTCTGTCTTAAATGAAGCTTCCTTCTTTGGTTGTATATCATCACTTATTCTCAGCTTATATGCAGTAAGGGTGCCATGTAATTGATCCATCTTCAACTGAGTAAGGTCATGAATTTCTTATATAACAGATAGTTTTGGATCAAAATTAAGAGACATATACCTTAATGTATTTAAGATAAAATATGCCTCCTTAAGATTCTCTCCAAGACCTATGATGATGTTCACAGTCTCATCAACTCTTTGCAAAAGGGATACCATAGAATCTTATTCCTTCGTCTTCCTTTCAAATTGTCTTCTGTGATTCTGTAACTTAGCAACCTTGACCTTTAAATTTCCTTCAAAAATGATCTTAATTTTTTCCCATATCTCTTTACCAAATGTATAATGGATTACTTTGGTGTATTCATTCTCTGAAAGACCACAAGTGATAGCTTTCATTTCCTTGGAATTGTTCTCAAACAACTTTTTGTCTACAACATTACATGGAAGAGTAATAGGAGCAACATAACTATCCAAAATAGATTGCCATACATCAAACCCTAGGGACAAAATATATTTTCTCATCATTTCACTCTAAGAAGCATGATTTTATCCATTTAACATTGGTGCTTGCTTACTAGATAAACCTCCTTGATCACTACCCATATTGTACCTTGAATCACCTTCAAGTTGTTAAAATTTTACTAAAGGACTTGCTCTGATAACAATTATTAGAGGTATAATCACTAAAAGGGGGGGGGTGATTTAGTAAGTGAAAATAATCCAACTTCAATTTTTATCTTTACAAACACTTAATCATTTACCACAAGCATTCATGAAGCACACACATCATTCATAGCAATAAGCAATAGACAATGCAAACTCAATCACATAACACATGGCATACATGGAAAAACCTCTTGGGGAATAAATAAAAAAATCCAATTTACACCATCTACAAATTATCAAAAAACTATAATCACTATTTAGTGAGACTACAATCCCAAATGGTGCTACCACACCTGTCTAGCTGAGTTGTAACAACAACCAGACCTTTTAGCAAGTTTCACCTTGAAAGGAGGTTAGAACCACCATAGATGACAATCTTCCATAGTAAAAACTATAAACACATCCACCTCTGACCTGATGTCTACAACACCTGATGATATACCTCTGCTTATCACTCTTCACCTTTGTTCACCCTCAATTTACAATAACACTATTCTAATAGTAAAATTATGACCTACAAGTCATACAAATAATCCTAAAATTGATTTTATATTAAAATCATACTTAGGTAAATCTAACCCACCTTTATTCCACAAAACACGTAAGCATAAGATTCTCTCTAATCTCTATAAGTCTCTCGCTTACTATGTCTAAAACTCACCATCTGTGATTTCACTATTTATAGAGCAATCTTGATAATCACTGCCTTTGTGATCCATTAGGCATGCCTTATCCCTTAAGTTATATCTCACATAAATACATGGCTTAATACAATATTCATATTTTTGTCATAGCATCTATGGGTCACCCTTAAGAAACTACACATTTTAATAAGGCCCTTGTAGCTCTTATAGGTCTCATGGAGACCTATTCACCCATTTAGCTAACCTTAAAGCAAAAAAATAACACAAGAAAGCTTTTAAATACATGGGTCCACTCCTTATGTCCCCTTCATCATCCTAAAATTATGATAGTGATATTATCTAACCTCTATGTATTCTCAAACAACTCAAACATAGACCTTATACACAAGAATACCAGTACCAAACATACAATCAACTTATTAAGAATTTTTCATACTCAAAATAGATTGATAACACCTCCAAAATACTCATAGATCATCCTCATGGTGTCTAAAACACTCCCCAATATACAATTCATCATGAGACATTAAAACAATATCTATATAATCTCAAATATCCTTCTATGATCACTTGCAAGATAAGCATGAACACATAATATATTTTTAACATTGATATCTTTGACTATACACACTTTCAAATATTCAAATTAGGTACATTAGATGTGTCATGGAGTATTCTTCACCTTTTATTTTTACATCACCAGGAAATTTGAATTTTATTGAAAGATATGGAAAAATATAGAGCTCTAATTTTTCCCTATGTTAAATTCAAATATTCAAATTCAAAACGTCATAGTTAACCTTTGAGCACAATGCTCAAATCTCGTGTCCTCTTAGCTTTGGATCAATATCACAACATTGATCATGTCTTTACTTTAATGCATAATCTACCAAAACTAAATGCTAAACCTTGGTCACTTTGACTTCATCTCTTGCAATCTTAAAAAGTTGACTCAACATGCTTAATCGATCTCTATGAATCAGTCAAGTCTTTAGTGATCATTTCTCACCATTTGATTAATTTGTATGAACACCCACTCACCATTTTATCCTTATCCTATAACTTTTCTTAGTCTTTAAACATTATTCACTTATCTTCATCTCATTACTTCCTAACTCCTTAGAGTAACTGCACCATCAATCTTGCTCAAACTTTAACTTGTGCAAAAATGACCAAGTATGGGGACCCTTTTAATATGCCTAAGTAGCCATTTTTGAACCTTAATAAATTATCCCATGATTTAACACATGATATCAAATTTTTAAAGAATAATCCCCTCACATAAAAGAATCTAATCATCTGACACACTGTGCCTAAAGCCTTCACATGTGTGAGATATATATCCATTAAAACACCTTCTCAAAATCTTCTATCACAGAGACAACTATGATTAAATTTTATTTTAGAGACTAACTGATAACTCCTTGATCAAATAATTTGAACCGTGTCCCTGCTTAGTGTGAGTGCAAAAGTATTTTATTAATATTTTAAAAACCAAGTACATGAAAGGGTGCCTTTACTTTGTTAACCCTTTTACATTGAAAACATTGATTTTATAAACTTTACCCATGACCGGTAAAACCAACTAATCCTATAATCAACTATTTATGAAAAATCAACCCATAAGGTAGTTCTAATTAATTAACTCAAAACATAAAAACTACCTAAAACTAAAAATTAAGTAAGTTTATTTTATGGGGGTGTCTTTGTTAAAAATATGCATGCCCCATTAATAATAATTATTTATTTAACCTATCAAAAAATCTAACCTAATGTTAAGACTTTGGAACAAGTCCTAACAAACCCCCCTATGATCCAAAGTTAGGTCTTTGGACACATACCAAGCACTTTTCTAATTTTTCAAATATGATTCTATCAAGGGGTTTTGTGAAGATGTCAGCTGTCTAATCGGTAGTTGGGAAATATATTGGATCAAGATCTTTCTTTGCCACCAACATTCATAGATAATGGTATTTGACATCCATATGTTTTGTTTTGGTATGAAACATAGGATTCTTGGACATCTTGATTACACTTTGATTATCAATGTATAATTGTGTAGGAGCAAACTGAGAAACTTGAAGATCTTCAAGAATATGATGTAGGTAAATAATTTCTCTAGAAGCATCCCATGCTGCAATATACTCTAATTCTATTGATGAATTTGCCTACTTCTTACAACACCAAGAAATGGCAGCTTAACCCATATGCATAGTGTATCCTATGGTTGACACTCTATCATCCACACATCTGCCAAAATCTACGTCACAATAACCAACAAGTTTTAAGTTTTTGTTGTGGCAGTATTCAAGGCCATATGTTTTCATTCCTTGAAGGTAGTGAAACAATCATTTTGCTGCATGCCAGTGAATTTCTCTAGGCTCATGCATAAACCTAGATGAAATTCCAACTAAAAATGAAATATCAGGCTTGGTAGTCATCAAGTACATCAAACCTCCCACTAATTGTCTATATGTGGTGCCATCAAAAAAGGCCCTGCTATCATCCTTAGACAATTTCAAGTTACTTTCCATGGGAGTGAGGGAAGGTTTATAATCACTCATGCCAAACCTATCTAATAACTCAGAAATATACTTAGTTTGTGAAATGAAAATACTATGTTCTTTCTAAGTTACCTCTATTCCTAAATAGTAGTGAAGAAGTCCAAGATCTATCATCTCAAACCCATCTTTTAATTCCTTCTTCACAGACTTGTTATGGTTTTCATCATTATCTATGATAAACAAGTCATCGACATAGAGAACAAATATCACCATTTTCTTACCTTGTACTTGAAAATAGAGAGTATCATCAAATTCACTGTGATAAAAACCAATGGATTTCAAGTATGAATCCGTTTTCTCATACCAAGCCCTGGGTGCCTGTTTGAGCCCATGCAAAGCTTTTATCAATTTACACACTTTGTGTTCAGCACCCACATGTTCAAAACCCTAAGGTTGTTTCATATATACTTTTTCTTGTAAATCACCATTTAAAAAAGAATTTTTAACATCCAATTGATGTACTTTACAACCATTTTGTGCTTATAAGGCAAGTACCATATGAATAGTATGTCATTTGGTAGTTGGTACAAATGTTTCCTCATAGTCAATACCTTCTTGTTGCGCATATCCTTTTGCAACAAGTCTTGCTTTATGTTTATCAATGGAGCCATCTAATTTATACTTAATCTTATAAACCCATTTACATCATATGGGTTTAAAATGTGGAGTAGGATCAACTAAAACCCATGTATTATTGCTAAGTATGGCATCATACTCACTTTTCATTGCCTATTGCCAAACATGTTCAGTAGATGCCTCCTCAAAAGTGGATGGCTCAGAGGAAGAAGTAGTAACAACCATAGCATAGTTTACCTATTTTTGAGAATTCTTGGGCCTTGTTAAACCAACTTCATTTGCTTTCAAGTCAAAAAAAGTACTTTTACTAGATTTTATCTATGAGGGAAAATAAAAAAAATTACATGTATGTAAATAAATCCAAGATTTTTCCATTTTTAACCTTCTTAGCCAAGCTTCTCATGTGGGACCCATCTAATACAACATTTTGATAACCAAACTTTAGAAATATGAAAAACATATTTGCTTGAGTTTATTTCTATGCCATTTTTGCTTGGGATGCCATGGCAGCTTTTGTAACCTTTCTCTGCACCTGCTCTCACTCTCTATGGCCATACAAATCCATACAGAGAGTATAAAACTTATTTTGGTTGAGTTTAACAATTTTTTGAGGTATTTTTTGTGGGAAATGGTTTTAAATTTCAGCCAGGGCTCTAGAAGGCCATACCATTGGTCATACAAATTTAAAAAAACCCTAGATTTTCCTTTGAGGATTAAAAATAGGGGGTTTAACCAAATTTTTAGGTGTTTTTAGATTCAAAAGGGCTGAGAATGAATGCAATTAATAATGGCAGCCATGGATGAAAATTACAGAGGTTTTCAATATGCAAACAGGTCATACAAGTTTATTTTTTTGCTAAAAATTAATGAATTTAATAACATTTTGATTCTAAGAAATTCATTTTTAATGCCAGATGAGGAGTTTGAATACAATTTAATGGAGTATGAATGGCCAAAATGACTAGATGGTCGTATAAAAGAAATACTTAGGCTTAAATGCAAAAATATTTGAATAATTAAAATAATTTAATAATTTTTCAAACTTTTGACAATACATTTAAACCAATGAAATATTTTATTGATATGGCATACCTTATTTCATTCCATTTGATTTCTCATGAATTTAACTTTTTACCTTGCCTTCTTTTGAATTCACCAAGCTCCCAAAATTCACCATGCTGGACAAAACCAAGCTCTGATACCACTGATAACTCCTTGATCAAATAATTTAAACCTTATCCCTACTTCGTATGAGTGCACAAGTATTTTATTAATATTTAAAAAACCAAGTACATGAAAGGGTGCATTTACTCCATTAATCCGTTTACATTGAAAACATTGATTTTATAGATTTTACCCATGATCGGTAAAACCAAATAATCCTATAAATAACTCTTTATAGGAAATCAACCCATAAGGTAGTTCTATTTAATTAACTCTAAACATAAAAACTACCTAAAACTAGAACTAAATTAATTTATTTTATGGGGGTGTCTTTATTAAAAATATGCATGCCCCATCAACAATAATTATTTACTTAACCTACCAAAAAATTTAACCTAATGTTAAGACTTTGGAACAAGTCCTAACACTAAATTTGCTCCTACATAACTTTTACCATGCTTCAAATCATGATATTAAGTTTATCACAAATCAACTATGCTCAAAACTAAATAAACACATATGATTAGTTTCTATTGACACCTTCACACATACAATATATAACACAATCAAAATTCTTACTTGACTCTTCTTGCCATATTGCAAGATTGGTTATGTATGGGAACATAGTGAATTTTGTCTACGTATCTAACTTTTCACCCTCATATCTTTGACTATACTTTGATGCATGACTTGAGATTTTGCATATAACAAGTAGGGACTCCTATGATCACAACCATATGACCAACTCCCCTTAACTCATTCCCATGTGGTAATGGTGATGTCATCAAACTACCTACTTAGATTTTATATAACTAGACTAAAATGTCTAGATGAACAAAATGAATAACTGGTTAAATACTAATCATGCACATAAGATCTCAAATCATATAACACTTCTTATGGGATAGTTTTCACAAACTCAATATTCCATACACATCCCTGATCTTCTCTATCCATGTCAATACTAAAGATCAACCAACCATACATAAAGCACACTAGAATAAACACAGTTCAAACTTTGTCATTGTCAGTTAGGATATCAAAGCACTTAATCCATTCATGAGGACACCTTTATGAAATCACCATGACATCATCATGATAACTCTCTAACACTTCCAATTCTTGGTTCACTTTGGAACCTATTATATGCATGCATAATTTATAATTGTTCATATTTGAAACATATTACTCCATTATACTTGATCATAATTTAAATTTGTTGTAGGATGATGGATTGCTTCATTAATGAACTCCTTGTTGTAGGAGAGGCTAATGAATTAGATGGTTATTGTTCTAAATAGTTTATTGAGTAGATGTATGGCTGGAAAATAATTATGAAGGAGTGAAAGTCACATGGATTGATTATGTTTCTTTTGCTTTAACTTTATTTTTGATTGAATAGTCAATGTTAAATGGAATATACACTTTCTTGCCATATACTTTCGATTACACTAATTCCTCCTTTATTTATTATATCACATTGGCTATTATCTAATATAATATCATTGTATAGATAAAATTATTGGTTGTCATTATATTTTATTTGATAAATGATGAATTTGATCATAATCATTTCATTATTAATTTATTTAGATAGTGTCATTCATGTTCATTAATTGGGTAATTTTTGAACTTAAATCAATATGTTGGAAATGGTGTAGTGACCTTAATTTATGAGGAGGTGATAATCTTAACTGGTAACACTTGAATTATTGGCCTAAAATTCCTTGGTTTTTATTTTGTTTCATGTTTGTACTTCTTTTAATAAGTGATAAATCTACTGTATGCTTATAAAAAATCAGCAAATTTTGCATGTGTTGAAATTAAGTGATGGTTATCATGTATGATTGGCATGTTTGATATCAAACTAGTTTGTCAATATTATATCTTCTTCTCCTTTTATAGAACTATTATGACCACTAGATAATGTAGGTTGTATAAGTTATCCTCACCACTTTCACATATGTAAGTATGTTAAAGGAGTATCACTTGCTTCAGCAAGCAAGGTGTGGGTTTTCACATGCTATCATAAATGTACTATGTTGGTAATTACTAAAAAATAAAATTTGGGTTGTTTTATATGGTATCAAAGCTTCTAATTGTATATTATTTAAGAATAATTTGTACTTTATCTTACTCTCTAGAAATCAATGTAAATGTTAATTCATTTTACAACTAAATTAAGTTGTGCTTGTTGGATTAATATCAGTTGTTACCCCAAGTGAGGTTTAATATGGGAATATGCCTAAATTGGTTATCCAATGATTTGAAAATTAAAAATATTATCGTATCATTTGGTACACATGTTGAGTAAATATGAGGGGCTAGGTGGCCTGAAAAGATGGAAGAAGTCCTCATTAGGGCTGTCATAACTTAAAAATCCATTCAAGGCATGAATAGAAGTAAGAACATATATTGAGTAACCTTGATAACATTTCCTTGAGAATTACCCAATCTTTGATGAGTTATGTAATGAACCTGGGATGCAAGTAATGGGGTAAAAGTTAATAATGCAACTGATGTATGAATGTGTGTACACATGAGTATATCAACCTATAAGGTATGATTGTTAGTTTGGTTGAGTTGGTGTTGTGTATGACACTAGTTAGTGAAATTTTAATTTTCATAGTGGTCATTAATCTCTACCTTGGCCTTGGCTTGGGTTAAACCTTCTTGATTTTGGTTGAGTTTGAGTAAGCCTCACTTTTTGACCATTAGCTTTTATGGGCAGGTCAATGGGAGATAAGTGGTAAAAATTTTGACCTTAGAATAAAGGTAAAATAGTGCCTAGCATCTTTTGATAGGTTTTATGGGTATCCCATCACTAGATGCTTGAAACATGATGACCCTAGGAAGACCAAGGGTTTAATGCAAAACTAGAGGGCTAGATGGGGTATGGGGAAACTAATTCACTTGGGAAAATTAATTGTGATTGTGCTTTCCTCTTGTTGAGGTAGAATGTCTTGAACCTTTAAGGAGCCATGAAGTATGAGTGGTGGTGATAACCATTGCTAACCTCATAGGTAAGACTATTGTGTTATATTATTCAAGTAAATTAAATATCTGGTTAGTTGTTGAAAAAAATTTAATGCTATAATTAAGGAATCAACGTACCTATTATAAGTTGTATGGTTGTAGGTGGAGTAAGAATGTCTCCACAGGGTTGAGATGCTCTTGGTTGGATAATTGGACAAGGCTATTCAAAGGCAAGTTGCATTTTGGGAACCATAATAGTAAACCATGATAAATACATAATGAACTATTACATGTATGCAACTATTTTATTTGTAATAGTATATTCATATCAGTTATATTGATTGATTTGTGCCATGAGAGAGATAAAAAATAAAAATAGCCTTGTAAAGCATTGTTCTATTATAAAATAACAATGACTACTCCTTACTTCTTTTGCTCATTTTGTTATAACTCATTATGTATAAGATGTGAGTTTATATAGCTGTAATTATTGAAAGCTAGGGAAAAAAATGGTAAATCCTTGCTTAGATTGTGTGTTGTTACTCTAAAAGTAGTAATAAATCAAGGAAATTATTGAATATTATGTCAATGCTTGGGGGAAATTATTGTGTTCCAAGTATTGGACTTATAAGCTAAATATGGGAAAGGTTTCAAGTTAAAACCTATGTTATGGTCATTTGAATTACAACCATAATAACCTAGAAGTGATTAATTATTATGCATCATAATGCTAAGGTGCTGAAAATTCATGAATTTCAATTGAATTTAGTTTGTTTTGTTATGAATAGGTGGCCCTTCAAGTTGTATGAAGGAGTTTATGGTTTTGTCACTTTAAAGGCTAGAAGTCATTAAGTGTGTTTGGATATATATTTTGATTCCATGCTGATATTATTGAGCATAGGTGTGTTTTAATCCTATAAGTGGGTTGTGATGTCCCTGATTATGTTTCACATCTATGTGATCATCATTTTATTTTGAGTTGAGTTTTGGCATCCATGAGGATGTCATGATGCTCATGGATATATATTTTTTACATCCATGATGATGTATTTTATGATTTAATCCATATTTATGGTTATGAAAACTATAATTTTCATGATGATGATGTAGTATTTACCTTGAGCCTTGGCTAACTTCATCTTTTCTTGAGATTATGTTGCATTAAATAAAGCACCACTAATCAACCTTCAACTTTTTGATATGAGTAAATTGGAAGGATAACAATAGAGCTTGTTGTTGGAATTGTGAAACCCTATTTGGTGATCATAAGTCGCTTTCATGGGCAGGCCATCTTATGATGATTTAGGTATATAATATTGGGAGATCTAAGGATGAAACTTAAACCTAGAGGGCCTAGTGGGTGAATATTAATTACTTGTTTTGGCAAGTGAGTATGTTTTGGGGAACTTATTATTAGTAGATAATGTTAGCCATCTAATACATTAGGCACAAATTTTTTTGGTAACTTTTTGGGACTCATGGATATAGGTTTATGGGTTATGTTAGAACCTACCCTTATTTGAAAGAAGGTTTTGATGAACTTTATATCCTTAAAATTGAGAATGATGTTATATGATATATATTTATGTCATATTAGGTGACATTTGGGCATCAGGTAGACCAATGAGGACCATGGACGCATGTACTTCACTTACCAATGTGTTTAAGTGGTGTGATGTTAAAATACCTTGGAAAATTTAGAAAACCTTTTGACCCACATGTGTGACATAATATTGTGTTCCTTAAATGAATTTAAATTATTGTATTTTGTGTAAATACTTTATCTCTTATTGATATTATTAATCATTCAACTTGTAACTTCATTGTTTTGTGTGATTGAACTAGTTGTGAATCTCCAGATTATCCTTGATAGAAATAGTGTTATATGTATATGATTTTATGTGATGTGATCATAAACCCCCTTATGATGTAGTTTCCTTCTAAAATTAACATCTATTAATTAAATAACTACTAGGGTATAGTGAATGTGTTGTTAATGGGATCTTGTATCATAGATCTAGCATTGAATGTTTATGTAAGTAGGAGATTTAAGGTGAAGGGAACACTTCAACCATGATTATTAGAGTAGGTATGGGCTAGGGATTGGAGTCTCACATAGGTTGAAAATCCAATTCTCCCCTTTTCATGAAGTAACCACTAGATTCATTTAAGTTGTGCACTATGAGAACCATAATATGGCCATGGTATCTTCATGCATAATGGTTACTTCTTTAATTGAGTGTCCTTTTAACTGCCTCTTGGAGGTTGTGGTACCAAAAACCTTATGAAATTGGTTCATTTAGCCTAGTAAAAACAACAATTGGTGTTGTAAATTGGACTTTCATAAAAAATAAACAAGGTTAAACTTGATAAAATATAAGCAAGACTACTTATAAAGTCCATCTTGTTATGATTGAGGTAATGGTTAAATTACTTGAAAATAATGTTCTAGAATGAAAAATCTAATTTAATTCATGGGTTGAATAGCAAGTTCAACCATGTTATATGCAAGGTATTGTTGTATTTATCTAAAATTATTATATTTCTATTTTGTTTAAGCATTGCTAGAATGCATGCTATTTTTATTCTTGAAAAGAGTAGTGTTAAGTCTTGATCAGATAGATTTTGTATAAAAATTATGTACATTGATATGTTTCCAAGAGGTAATTATAGTGATATGGTGGGATTATAATCCCTATAGCCATCATGTGAGCTCACAAGTTTATGGAGAGCATGCTGAAAACCTTGGGGTTATATGTTAATGCCTAGTTTGACTTATACAATGTTTAGTGTGGTTGGTATGGGATGTTACACTAACCCATAAATGGTGAAGTATGAAAGATAAGTAACCATGGATGGATATATTTTATGTTCTTAATGACATTCCATGATGAATGTTATAAGGAAGGTAGGCATACAAAACATGGGTTGTGGGAACCAAAGTAGATGGTTGATGTTGATGATTTTCATTCTATAATTAATGAAATAGATTTATGCATGAAGCATAATTGTGTGGTGACAATGCCATGTATCTGTATGAATATGGGGTTGTTTAGTAATCTATTTAATGATACGAAGTTATGGGTATACTTTTATACATATATATATTATATATAACTTAAAATGTGGTAGAAGACATCCTCTTGTATCTAGAGTTATGAAAATCTATTGCATTGTAAATTTTACAACTAATGCTATGAAATTATAGTTTATGCATTGATATTTCCATGTTATATGAGAGGAAGGTTTGGTTGAAAGTCATTTGGCTACCAAAAACTTATTTTTGAATGAGTAACTATGACATAAATTCTTGATTATGTTTTTTTTGTATGGGCTAAAAACTGTACATTATGGTATGCAGAGTACTAAAAACCTTATTTTTTTATTAATATTGATATACATGTAGCCTATAATGGATACATTTTTAGGAATTAATTTATTTCCTAACTGCATATGTGGCTGGAAATCAAGTGAAAATTTAATTTTTCTACATTAAAAATAGCAGTTCATTGATAAGTTGCCAATAATTTTATGGATGATAAAGGTACATGCCACACCTTGTTTTGATCACCTTGGCCTTAGAAAATTAAACCAAGTGAAATTATGGTTTTCTATCCTTGTTGAAAGGAAGGGTATGGATGTCCTAGAGTAGGCATATGAAATTCAGTTAGGAAAAACTATGAATTTACTCACAATGTGAGATTGGTTAATCTTTATGTTATACCAAGAAGGTAAGCACATAAAAATATTCCTTAATTTAATATTAGAATATGAAACATGTATTAGACATGATTTTTTTTAAAATAATAAATAATAAAGTTTATCAGGATGGTTATCTCTACTATATTCTTGAGTTATTTGTTGATGCTTGTAATGTGTAAGCATTTTGTGAAAAGATTAATAAGAACTATTTTTGGTTTGGAATTATTCTTGGTTATTGATTTATCACTAGGATGGATCCTCTTTAAGGATGGGAGGATGGCATGACCCCACCTTTTTTATACTCCTACATGACTACTTAAGCATTATTATTATTTCTTGTATAGTTGACTATTGCATTTCCTTACCTAGCTAGACTATATTGATGGATTTTGATGTAATGTTACTGAGACTAGAAGTTGATGGAATATCATGTTTTAATTTATACACATGATGATTATATGGAATACTATTGTAATTAATGTTTCATTATAAGTTTGCATTATTTTATCTATTATCGATCAGATATTGTTGATGTATATTCATTGATTACAAACATTGATGTATGAGTCAGGGTAGATGTTGACATCAGCATCAGGATATCAAAGTGGTTCTTTTGTAGTCATATGGGATCTAATAGGTATCCATGTGTTTTTAAATTTCACTCCTTACCATTGGATAGTTATTGTTTCATTTGTCTATTGTAATTATCATATTTCCCTATTGCATCTTGTCTTTGGCTACCTTGTCATATTGTTGTTTGATTGCTATGTATTATTATGGTGTTAATTGGTTCAACTATTATATTTTAAAATTTCCACTTTGTTCTTCTTCTATTTCTCCTCGATGAACTTCTCACCACCTTGATTTGTTAGACTCACCCATTACTAGGACTTAGACACCTTAGAGGACTTGCCTAGACATATCCCCATGACCCCCCATGTGGAATATTACCATGGTCATTGGTGTATGGTTTTTGCTTGGATAATTCACACCATATGACATTTAAACATTTAATTTATATTTTAAACTTATTATTTTACTATTTAATGGTTTTGGATATTTTAGGATTGGGTCATTTATGATTATTGCATTTATGATTTTGGCAAGGGATGTCTTAGGGAAGGGGTTAATAACATTGGAGGAGTTTCTCTCTCCTTGTAATAAATGTGAAATTGAATTCGGGGGTGTATGGTGAGTTGGATGTAAGGAGTGGGGAGTTATTCTATGGTGGTTGGATTGGATGTGGGTAGGAGAATAATGGATAAAGGAATGGAAGAAAGGTAGGTAAGGGAGAGGGCTTGGTTTTTACTAGCTAGTTTTGTGTATCAATTTTGTTATGTGGAGAAAAATGCTATGTGTAGTCTATTTTTCTATTTGTTGGCATCATTTCAAGTTTTTTTTTATTTCCTCTACATTAAATAGGGAATCCATTCTTGACTGGTTTGTCTAGTTATTTTCTTTTTAAGGAAATAATGAAAAAGTTTGGGACTCTACATACGCAGTTGGAAGCCATAGAACTTTTGAATGGGTATCCAATGTCCAATGGGGTTTTGATTTTATCATTTTACATACGAACTTGTAAAATGAGTTCAATATGTTATCTAATTTTTATATATATAGAATCATGTATATCTTTGGTCAATTGAATGTTATTATCATTATTGAGGGCTACATGTGTTCATCCTTCACATAAATGTCATGGCTATGTCTGAATAAAATCTCTCTAGTTTTAAAACATGCTTCACTCAATTAGGTCATTAACCAAAATGAAATATGGGGGTTATATGTTGTGATTGCATTAGTTTTGGTTTTATTCAAGCAATACACATATATATGTTCTTCCATGTATCTCCAAGTCATAATATTAAATTTCTAGCTTATTATATTAAAACCTACACTTATATAAGGGATTTGTGTTAATTATGTTTTCCTTTTGGTTTTATTTGGCTAGTATATATTTATTGAGTCGGTTATGGTACCTTTTTGGGTTGATTGTAGGCTATTGTTTCCATTTTGTTTGAGGACTAGAAATCATTTTGGTTCTTTTATATTTTAAATGGATGGGTTTTACATTCTTTCAATGGGATTTCATGAACAAATTATTAATGAGGTTTTCAAAGAGGAACTAGTTACTCATGTTTTCAATGATTGGTTTGACTCTATTATGACTATATGTATATATGTGTTTTCATTTTGAAGATCCTTTGTATGTTACTTGAATGACACAATTTGTTGTGACTAAGTTTTGGTTTCATTGAGGGTTTCTATGTGTTTTCATTTACTATTGAAACTGAGAATTTGGGAAATGCCCAATGGAAATGTTATTGTATAACAAGGGTTTGAATTTTTATATAGGACTTTGTTGAGATATATTACTTTATTAAAATGTTTTAAATTGATTTTTAATATTTGGGGAAATCATATGAGGTCATGAGACCTTATGATGATTCTACGAATCCCATAGATTGATTCGTGACTTAAATTGATTTACAGTTTAAATGATTGTTGGAGTCATTATCCATTGCTTTGGAAATTTTCATATGACTAAGGTTACAATGAATATATTTTCTATTTTATTTATGATTGTTTGATTTAATTGTTGAAACCTTGTGGATGGTGGCTTTGTTGTGTATAAATTGTTAAGTTATATGTTTTGAATCATACCTTATTTATGATTGTTTAATTTCATTATTATTGTGTAACCATTCCTAAACTAAGCTTGAATGGCTAAGATATAATTTATATGCTTATATGCATGGTATATAGATTGGTAGCTACGATATTATAGACTGATCATACATTTGGATGGTCTCCAAGTTGGTTTTTGAGAATGTTATGGACATGGATTTAATTGTTAAATCCATTACTATATCCTTCTACCTACTTACAATGGATATCCCCACTCTTGGTATATAGCAATGCTGGGTTTGGTTATTCTTGTCTCACCTTCAAATAGTTTTTGTATGTCACTTTCCCTTTTACTTATATATTTTATTGAATTTTCCAATGGTAAGGGAATCTAGACTTGTTTATAATCCTTTCTTGATCCTAGTAGCTAAAACCACCATCTAGCTAATGGATGGGGTGGTAAGGGCCACTAATGGTTGGGCTCATAGGGTTGGTTAGAAGAGTTTGTTTTATTTGATTTCATGCTACATGCATTCATGGGTGATCTTGAAAACAAGCATGAAGTAATTGGTAATAATTTATTATATGTTGGTTATATGTTCTTACTTAGTTGTTTATCATTTCATATAGCATGATTCAAGATTGTAAATGTAATATAATTTCATTATGATACTGTTTGGTCATACATGGGGATTATGATATGTTAACCCTATAATTGAAATTGGATCATGCGTGAAAATGAAATAAAAGCCTATAATGTTGATATTGTGGTAAGATGTTGAAGCTACATTACACTTTCTGAATTTGATCAGCTACATGTACTTGAGTTATTTGGAGATGTTTAGAATAACATCATTTTATTTTTATCTTATAATATTTATTTGATATTATTGGTCGGTACTAATATCTTATTAATTTTATATAACATTGTTAGTTTTTGACATGAGTACTTATGATAAATTTGAGTAAGGGTTTACTCATGCATATGTATTGTTTAAACATTATTTTTAAAGCATACACAAGTATGTTGGCTTGATTTATTAACAAGTTAGATTCTTAACTTGAATAAATGTGCATTGAAGAATCACTGAGCCAACTCTCATTAATATATCCATATATAAATACTTATGATTTGTTTTATATATGATGTTTTAAGCTTCAAATAAGTAATGCATATATAGTTTTTTATATATGTTTGAGTTGTATATAGATTACATAAATTAGTTCAGCTAAGCTTGCTTTAGCATATGCAAAAAACATAAATAAAGATATCTCTTTTGCATGCATCAGACCTATATGGTTATGTACAAAGTTATGTATGTTATGGTTAATCAATCCATTATTATTAATCTCTTTAATTAAAGCTTTTGTATTAGTTACATGGCTAAAAGGAATAAAATTATGAGATCTATTACTATGCTAAGGTTGCTTGATACATAAATAAAATAAATTCAAAATTTAGAATGAATTGTTAATGAGTAAATGAAAGAAGTTATCTTAATCTATTTGTGTTATGAAATGGAATGGTTAATATATGTACTCTCCCTTTGTCAATGCTTATATAAGTGAATAATGGATGAATGTATAGATGTTGAACTTTATTCCTATGAACTGAGTATGTTATCATCTTCTTTTTTGATGGCTGGAATTGAATCCACTATTGTGCCATGACGTAATTAAATAATTATTTTGTAAGAGTTAATTGGGATGTTTTATTTGGGTTCCACTCAATTAGAACTTGTTTAGAATTTATCATTTTAATGAGGCACTTACTGATTGCATGAGTTTTGCATATATTTAATTATGTGGAAAATTTTGTTTCCTATGTACTTTGAATTACTAGTTCATATTGAAACCTATTGTGTGAATGCATAATTTATGCTTATTCATAGTTGAAACATATTATTCCATTATACTTGATCATACATGGAATTTTTTTTAGGAATATGGATTGCTTCATTAATGAACTCCTTGCTAGAAGAGAGGATAACAAATTAGTTGGTTATTGTTATTAATAGTTTACAGAGTAGATGTATGGATAGAAAATAATTATAAAGTGAAATTCAAATGGAATGATTATGTTTATTTTACTTTAACCTTATATTTTATTGAATAATCAATGTTAAATGGAATATACCCTTGGCTACCATATACTTTCAATTACATTACTTCATCCTTTATTGATTATATCACAATGGCTATTTACCAATATAATATCATTGTATAAATTTAATTATGGGATGCCATTATATTTTATCTGATAAATGATGAATTCAATCATAATCGTATCATTGTTCATTTATTCAGATAGTTGCATTCATGCTCATTAATTAGGTAATTAGTGAACTTAAATCAATATGTTGGATATGGTGCATAACCTTAAGCCATGAGGAGGTTGATAGCCTTGGCTAGTAGCACTTGAATTGATGGCCTATAATGCCTTGGTTTTTATTATGTTTCATATTAATATTTATTTTAAGAAATGATAAATCTATTATATGCTTAAGAGAATTCATCGTATTCTGCATGTGCTTAAATTAACTGCTAGTTGCCATGTAATATTTGCATGTTTGATATCAAACTGGTTTGTCAATATAATATCTTTTTCTCCTTTCATAAAAATATTATGACCACCTGATAATTTTGGATATATAAGTTATCCTCACCACTTGCATGTATGAAAATACACTGAAAGAGTATCACTTGCTTCATTAAATGAGGTGTGGGGTTTGACACACTATCCTAAATGTACTCTATTGGAAATTAACAATTTTTTTGGGTTATTTCATGGTATTCCTTATGTACACTATGACTTTTTCACATGATATTAAATTAGGATAAAATCACTCATTAACTTAGGGTAAACTTAATAATTATATTATGGTAAAATTACTTATTGCATTAGGGTCAAATCAATCAATAAATTATAATATCCTAAAATATTCACATTAATTTCTTAAACAAATAATGTGCCTCCTTTATGGTGATATATTTTTCAAATGATATTACATTATGGTTAGTCCACTCATTGCAGTCACATCAAATAATTCATTTTACAATAGTAAAATCACTCATTGCATTATGATATATTGTAATCATTGAATTAGTTTCTATAAAAATTTAAGGATGTTAAATGTGGGAACATATGAAAATAACATGAAGTGTTTAAAATATCTTGTAATCACTATGCTCAATATGGTGATATTTTTATGTTGTATTTTGGTTTTAAAAATATTACATTTTCCTATAAACTACATGTTTTAATGAATATCTTGTAATCATTTCATATCTAGGATAAAACTTTACTAGGGCACATTTTGCATATCATGTAATTATTGCATTACCTTTTCAATTAATTCAAGTGTTTTTTATATGCTACCAACTATTTCACATTAGATTACATTACTGTTAAACTCCCTAATTACATTAGTATATCATGTAATCATTAAATTAGTATTTCAAACAATTCACACGTATTCTCTATATTATGAAATTTTACAACTGAGATTGCATTATGATTAAATCACTCATTTCATTTGGATAAAATATCATACTTTTTTTACAAGTTATAGACTAATATAAATTATTAAAACTTGAATGGAAATAACTAATATTGTTTTGATTTATAAAGTTATAATATAGAATATTAGACTTGTAATTGTTTTACTTAACATGATCTAGTGCTAGATCTAATGATAAAATATGTAGGGGGCATGAGGAGGCCAATACTTATTATTTATGGCTCTAACCTATCATGTAAAAATTGAAGTGTGCCTTACTTCTCAATAGTGGTACTTAGGTATTGATTTCATATTATTCACCTCTTATCAACCTCCAATAGGAATGATTTCCCTTCTTCATAGATTATTTTTCCTTGTTCCATTAAAAGAATAAAAAAGTAATGAATAAGGCATCATGGTCCTTTTAGGGGATTAAATTTAGGTGATGTGGCATGTATTAATACCAAACACCCAATACCAAGATTAAAACATGATTGTAGTTCTAAAATAGGATTATACGATATTTCCACTTGCCTTCTTTACAGTGTCTATAGTTATATGACATGAAAAACATAGCTTCAACAAATATGCCAATTATTAATAATTTAAAATGATCCATAAAAATATTTTCAAATGAAAAAGTGATTTAATAAAGCTTTTTTGACACAAAACCTTAATTTAAAATAAATATAATTATATATAAAAAAAACCTATCAATTATTCCCATTCAAGTTTTAAGATGAACTATGTGAATTATTTGTTTTTATTCATGTATTATTACTTAGTAGTTATAAGAACCTTTACATATATGTATATTGAATTATGTGACCTAAAAACATAATTGGGTGTCATAATTCAATCACTGTAGTCTATATGACCACATGTCCAAATATGATTCATAAATTCTCTCAATTTTATAACCAATGTGATATCACAGGATCATTATGACATTTACTTGAGTTTGGTGAATAGACAAGGTTATTAGTGTTAT